>JAKOGI010000857.1:135000-165000 GCA_029747015.1 Carnegiea gigantea | reverse complement strand
TGGCCCTTATCTCCACCTTTCCTTATGGCATAAGCAAAAAAATGTGCCTGTTGCCCTATTTTGTGGTAATTACATAGATCCTCACACACTCACATTACTTTCAAATAGCAGAAAACAAGTATATATTCCCTGATACAACCTCATCAGCTCCAATACTTAATTGTGGATATACTGTCCACAGCGATCCACCTAACATTGTAATCTACCTTACTCATGAAGAAATTCAGCCACAGTTACAAGAACATGCAAGCCTCGAAATTGCAGAGTGAAAGCACCACATCTGAAAACTGCAGAGAGCTGCTTCAATTTGCAATATAGCTTCAACATAATCACAAGAAAAATTTACCAAATGGCAGGGCCACACACACACACAAAGAGGAGATAGATGCTGTGGAGAGAAGAAATTATGACTTCAGCAAAGAAGATTTTACCTGAATTGCCGCATCTACCATCTTTCGGGCTTTTGCCCTTGAGTTTTCAACAATTTCATAAACATGGGAACCTGTCTCTTGAGAATCACTTGACAACCGATTGACGGTGCTATTAGGGCCACCACGCTCCTCAATGCTGGCCAATGACTTCTGCCATGGAAGTGCAGAGTTCCCTTGGTATGTATTGCGCTGTCGTAAGCACATTAAGGCAGAAGAAACCTGCAAATGAAAGCACTAAGTACTAGAAACAGACTCATTTCTTAGTAACTTGACAGTGCTAAAAAGATGCAAGAAGAAAGCACTCTAATATGCTCTTTTTTCAAGTAGAAAAGAAGCAATCTCTCTCCATTTTTCACCTCCCTCCCACATATGTGAGCGCCCGCAAGCTTAGATTCCCATTGAAGTTGTGTAGTTAAAAGAAAAGGAGAGACGTGCCTGATCTAACACCTCATTTAGTTGCACCAAGACTGCTGCATATTGCTTCTTGAAAGAATCCACATCTTTGAGAGAGCTGTCTTCAGAGACATCATCATTCATGCGTCTTAGTTCAGCCACCAGGGCATTCTGCGCAAATGATTGTATTGCAAGACAAGCTCATGTATACATTGTTCTTCGTGCAGGACACAAACAGGAATATAATTATGTAAAACTATGAAAATTCCATCAATGACAAACAAGATGGATATACCAGAAAGGCATGAATCTTCAAAGTGCACTTGAAGAAAACATTGAATATCTAAGCAATCAGCCCTACATTAACAAATAAACTCTGATGCATAAAGGATAACAGCATCATTGATGAGAAGCAGCATAAAACAATACTACAATCCCACTAAACTCTGGTAATATAACAGAATGTCCACCCACATAGGCACTTAATATTTTTAAATAGCCCCTACTACATTGATTCAAATGAGACTCCATACTCCTTCCAGTTCTAACCGTTCTCTTATCCTACTTTTCCATTAGCAACTTGCATCATAGAGTGTACCAGGGCTGATAATAACTACGGCCAATGGGTACAGTGTACAGAGGTAACTTGTAAGGACTTTGATAATTTACCCCCTTGAGTTAGGATGAGACCATTATGCGACCCTCGTTGTATTTAAATTATCCTATCAGATTAGAGTAATAATAAACTGCTCCAAAAGAACCAACATAAGATGAATAATTTGACTGATCTCCACCTATTTCCTTTGGTTGAAAGGCCAATTTTCCACTATCCAAAGGTTAAGATTATTACATAAAGGAACACAAACGTTTAAAACAAAATAAAATCGGAAGCAACATGTGGGGGAAACAAGCAAGAAATAATTTTTCTTATTTTCAATAACCAGATAAAGAAAATTTTCTAGAAAACATTCTTCAAAAGGATTCAAAATGCAGTTTCGATCGCGATTGCTAAATCGCGTTCCATATCGAGTCATGAAAACATGGTTCGCCCAACTCCAAAACCATTCCAATGCGGCCGTTTCGTCGCGGATTGACCACATTTTGAATCCATGCTTCAAATACAAGGGGAAGAGCGAGAGAGAGAGAGAGAGAGAGAGCAGAAAATTCTTAACTGGCTTGAGATTATCTTTCATTTGTCCTTTTCGTATTTCCTATTCTCTAATTTTATATGATTTCCCATTTTATAATTTTTTTTGCCTCTTTGAAACTCCATAAGCCTACTTCCAAATTTTCCACATAAATATGTTTCGCCTTCTCATCCTCCCTTTAAATATCTATTAAAGTTTTTCTAAATCTCCCTGATCAAAAAAAAAAAAAAAATTTCTAATTCTTTCTCTTTTTTTCTTTTTCATTTTTAGAACTTTCACACATAAGGTGTTGAATATTAGTACGCACAGCACCGCATAAATTATGGGATAAAACTCATGTCCATTCTTGCCACCAATCCTCAAAGCAAATGCTTTCAACGAGACATAGGAAAACAAGGTTCTGTTTCAGTGTGGCGTTGATTAGGCATCCCGTAAAGTCCTAAGGAATATCCCTCCGCCAACCTTAAGCAAAATAAATTGTACCAGAATAATACCTGGGCAAGAAGAAAAAAACAAAAAGCAGTTCAAGGATGCCACACTCATCCATTCAGCAGCGCAGCTGGGGGGAAGGTAATTCCCCCCAGCAAATTTCAGAGAAAATATGATGATATTAAACACATAAACAGGTGTTCAGATATCCAACCTTTTTATCAAGGACACGTGTTAATTCTGCTAGAGCACGGATGTCTGCTTCCTTGGCTTGCAGCTGGGATAGAATAGACTGCTGAGAAGTGATCACCTGCTGTGGGCTGACAACCTGACCATAACCAACCTTTATATGGGAACTTGGACTTGCAAAACCCTCCTGGAAAGGACAGAATGAGCAAAGAAGATTGATGCGCATAAGTCAAGATGCTTAGCAAGTGCAAAAGTGGGATTTGACATTAGAGGCTTCGGCAATGCAGATCAGTTCGGGAAAATAGAACATAGATGCATACTAAACAAAATTCATGCAGCAGAAGTAAACTGATCTGCATACGCCTTACTGGCATAAGTGATCAAGGCAAAAATAAATGACAAAACTAAAGACTACAATAAATCCAATGCTGCATTATCAGACTCTTCATTTCTCCTGCCATGCAGACAAACCTATGTTCTTCCGGATCTTCATTCTACACCAAACTCCCCCAAACTGGATTCTAGGACTCTTGGATAAACTATTGACAGCCAAACACTTCAAACATAGCTACATAAAATAAAATCCCTGAAATAGCAAAATCTGACCACTCAAATGCTCTGGCATACATGTCAAGTAAGGCAGTTCAGGCCACAATCAAAACTCATAAATCTCGGTTTTTAACCCGGCCACAAAACAGGACACCATATCAGCAGTCAAAACATTTTTTTAAAAAATTATATTAGTAAATAACTTTCGAAAACATGATTATACTTTAAGGCGTCAAACCAATCAGTACTTAACATAATTAAGGTGGTGAAATGTCTTAAATATTGAGGCAATTTTTGTGTTGGGTTTGAATTTATATATTCTGTTTCCTCTTTTTCAATGTATGAGAGCTTTTTTGAAATAAATATAGAAGGGAACTCATTCTTTCAAGGTAGAGAAGTCAAACATCTTGGAAAGATACAGGGAAGCCACCATTAGAGGAGGATATCCTATCACATATGATCCTTTTCCAATTTTCCATACCAAAGAAGTGAGATTCTAAAAACGATTAGGAAGCCAGTAGAGTCAATGGTCCTATCCAGGTAAACCAAAGAAAGCTAGAGAAGCCAAGAAGAAGAATGACAAAACCTTTCTTGCCTAGGCCAAGAGGTCTATAGCAGATCCCCATAAGAGAAGGGGGAGGAGAGAGAGAAGAAAACATCTACAGTGATGTTTTCGACATGCCAAGTCCCCCACAACAATGCTGCAAAAAATGATCCAACATATCTAAAATCACCAGCAAAGAGCTAAAATTATTGCACAATTGCTTTCGAGGACCACAAGGACCAGTTTTACCATTATCTCTCGAAACAGCCTTTTCGTGTTTGCAAAGGTGAAGCTACTTGCATCGGAGCCTTTGTGAAGTCCGATTCCATCAGGAAATCATCGTGTGGTTGTTTTATAAGCATCTTATACATCACCAATCACTTGGACAACAAGGTACACACTAATCCTTTCAAGAAGTGACTTTTATAGTAAGGTTAAGTGAGTACAGAATGGAAGGATTCCCACAGTGGTACAAAAGTATGAAATAGTGAAGCATCCAAGGTCCATTGGGAGCCATAACTATTTCTACTAAACCATATTTCCAAACAAGCATAAAGTGCTAGGCTCGCACAAGGTTGTAAATCTGGTATTTCTTTAGGCACTTTGTAGTCCTCTTCGAATTCATAAAGTAAGCCAGAGGTTCACAAGATCAGTAGCCAGAAACAGAGCTTTATTCAATTATTTTAATCAATAAAAGGTGGAAGGATTATACTATATAAGCAATTCAAATAATAACAGGTTCTCAAGCACAAAGAATTCGACAATCCTGCTGATGCATTTGAGAGGCTGCATTATTTCATAGGACAATACAAGCTTACAAAAAGCATTAATGTTTTTTAGACATTCTTTTCTGATCATTAATACTACTTTACCGGCAAAAAGTAGAATGATTCAACGGAAAAAACAATCAATTAAACTCAACTGTAAGATTTTGACAGACCAACATTCTTAATCATCCACTAGTTCATAGCTTGTAATCCAATGCCACTCTAAAATGGCTCGCTGCAAAGAGCTAGTGCATCCTACACTTGCCTCCGTTGAACAAGGCACCATACGGAAAACCAGAAAATGCTACAATGATTTTCTCCTGGGAATAAAAAATGCTACAATAAATTAAAGTGCAATTAATATCAATTTCCTTTGCTTATATCATCAGGGTAAAGGGCCTAACTGTTTTATCTGCCAAAGAAATCACTATAGAAAACAAGCCATGGAAGGGAAGCCATAAACCCGAATAAAGGATCACAAGGTCATGTATAGTTCTCCAATAGTAGTCTATGTAATATTCCTCTCAATTGGCACCAAGACGTTAGAGGGCCACCAAGCACCACGATTTTCTCCTCAAAGATCAAAAGATTACCCACCTAAGTTCATGATCACCGGTCACAATTGCTTCATCCTAGATTAGAAGCACAGATAGGGAAAATCCAGATCTGGATCTCACATTGCCAAGAGAGTTTATATCGAGCAGCAATCTAAGACGAACTACGATTTGAGTTGATTAGCTTCTTCATGAATTAGACGCCATCACAGTACTCCCGTGTTGAACAGCAGTCAAACAACCACATCAAGCAGACAGCATATAGGTGGATAAGCTAAACACAGTTCTAAAACTTCAGACCAGAACTTGACAATCATGGCACTAGAGAATACTCAAATCATTCAGTCTCAAAAAGAGACAACTCTTCATCAAATGATTATCGACAACATTTAAGTCCAGTCCTAATTGAGGCACAGCTAAGGTACCCACAATAAAATCTGACTACATCACTAACACCGCTCATACAAAAGGCAAAACAACGTATTCAACCCTGGCAATGGATAAAATATAAGATGAGTTGAGCTGTCTTATCTCATGACAGGAAAAACTTTGGACTGCTGGAATAAAAACCTTTGTGGCGTGTTAATTAGTATATAAATGGAAGCGATTGAGAGTAGTACTTCCATATAAAGGTCTGAATAAAGAGGGTGATTGAACCAAACTACCTTTGCTGGCTTTGGCAGACTATTCATCAGATAAGCAGGAGCTACATCAGTGGGACCATCAGCATTCTCCATCTTTTGACTCGGAGTGAACTTTATGAATTCTTCCTTTGTCCTCTCTTCTGGTCTCTCGCTTACTTTGAATTGCTTTAGAGATTCATAGAACTTATCAACAGTGATATTGTGTCTCTTAAGAGAAGTGGGCATATTTTCGATAGGATTCAATGGCATGCAGTCAATATCCTGCAGCAAAACTACATATTAGAACCCAATTAATTCAAGATTATAGTCCCCCCCCCCCGGGGTAACCCCGTCTTTTTGAAGGAACTAATTTCTGTAATCGAATCTACTCTCAAACAGATGAATAATATATGGGCTAGCTTAAAATCAGAAAGAAATGTGCTACACAGACAACATTTAGATAGAAATATAGCTGAAGCAATAACATCTGCCATCACATTCAACTCGAGATAAGAGAACCAGATTTAGTCAAAGATCTTTAGAAACTCTACATCAACTAATGAGGTAAAATAAGTATGACCACAAAAACGAAGATACCAGCCAACAAGAAAAATATTTACTTTTTTTGACTTGATGCTTCTCTTATGTCTGAGTTCTTTCTAAAAGCACTAACAACCAAAAAGAACCCACAATCGTCATCCTTATCCACATCCAAACTCATCTGCAACCTAAAGTTCCAAAGGGGTAGAGAGGCTTTTGCTTGAATAGCAGAACTTGGCAAACTCAACACTGACAAAACTCTGAAAAAAAAAAGGCTCCCTGCCTCAGCTCGCTTCTGTGCTTCAATTGTGGGAAGTTGTAAGTTTAAACTGACAGTTAGCCACTTAGCTGTAAAACAAACTTCACAATAAGTGTGTTCTCGCCTAGCTACTATCTTGGAGCATTTTAGATTTGGTTTCACTAGTTCTGCGAGGGACAAATAATAGAAAACATTTCTAAAAATAGTTATTCTTCCCATCCTGTGATTGCGGTGGTTAGAAAGTATTGAGAGAAACTCTTCGAGAATGAAGTTACCAACAATAGTTCTGTGATGGAACAGCAGCCTTTTATCCTCTATATGGTTGCCTGCTCAAAGGGGCCTTTTCAGGATTTTCTTTCTTGATATATGGTACAACAGGCATGCAATTTTACGTCATTAGTTTTCTAATGATGGTCTCCAGGTTTTGCAGCTTTACACCTTAGGGTGTCCTTTTCCCTCCTTAATGAAATTTTTCTGTTTAGGTTCTGCTCATTTGATTGGTAGCTGACGCATTTAACCTTGACAATTCAAATGACATAGAAAATGTCCACACGGACCACAACGATGCAGACAGCATGGAAAGGCATCATTCTCTTACCACAGAAAATTACCCACTTTTACATTTTCCCACTCCTATACAGATCCTGCCTCAACCATGGAAGCCAACGTTTCCAGCTCAATCACTTCTCTGCGAAAGTGACGGTCCAAAACACCTTTAGCAGCTTTTCAATTTGAAAATTTTTTACGATTTCCATATATGCTTTAAATTTCTGTTCAATATGAATTTTTTGGACTTTAAGAAGAATAACAATGTTAAACATATTCAAAATATATGACTCTGTCCAGAAGCTCCCTCCATGAGTGGCCTAAAATGATTTTTGCCAATGCTAACTGTTATTGCTGTACAAACCCACATGCACCCAAGACTATAACAATACCTTAGGCCAAATACTTGACCATAACTAGGATGTTAGTTACCATTTTGAAAGTGCCGGGGGATCTTTGAACAATACTAAATTGAAGTACCTTAACAAATTCAACCCCAAGTTCCGGCCTGTCAAACTGGATACGGCACCTGTCATGATCTACTGTCAACACGCTTCCATCATGAACCTCTCTTGACCGAGGATGAATAGCAATAACGCGCTGGCCCACAGTCAAAGGACGAGCAAGATCAGTTGGAAGTCCTTCTCTTTTTCCCATGCGAAGTTCAGCATAATGGTTCCGAACAGATTCACGATAATAATCAAGTTTTTCCTTTTCCTCCTTCAGAAATTGCTCTGAAAATCTCCGAGGTTTGCCCAGTGAACTGTATCAACAATAAATCTTAGAACAAGATCATCAAATGTCTCTGATAAATTTTCGACACCAGACATGGGTCAAGGACCAGACCATTGAATCTAGTATACCACTGTCAGACAAACTAAAATAAACTGGAGGAACTCCTTCATCGTAAAGTATGTAGACAACCTTTCATACCAGTATGTCACCTTATTTTTTAAATTTAAGCTTCTCATTGCTGTAACCCAAACTTTTTTTAGTGAACCTCTTAATTTTAAGTGACTTTGACAACTAATCTTGCAGCTAGAAAAACAATGGTTATTAACGACACACATAAATGCAATTATCTGCATGTAAAGAATGATGAACTTGACCCCGTAATAAGAAGTTACAGTTTTTGAACATATGGCAATGAAAAGACCAAAAGCGTAACTTGTGCTTTATCACACGACCTGATTTCAGAAATTAAATGCATATTGCAATAGTGGAAAAACTTCATTTCTCTCTGATAGTTTTACCATGAGACCTCAAATTAATGTACTCCACAACGGCAATATAAACTCATCAATGTAAAAATGGAAAAGAATTCAAGGTAGTAAGCTATGAATAACATCTCCTGGTATCCAAAGAAATAAAGCAAAAGGGAACAAACAAATCTAATGAAAAGCACGAGTTAAAAAAAAGAGAAGTTTTAATGAAATGCAATGTACCTTCTAATGACATCCCATTCAACACGAGTTAGTCTTGGAACATGGCCCAAACCAACATGGTACAAGTACTCAACAAACTCGCTTTTAGCAAACCAAGGGTAGTCAATTGCACTGTAAAACCACTCACAGATACACCACCTCTGTACACGAAAGTTACATAGGCAGTTGGAAAGCTGTCCCTGTAATCATTAAAACAAGCAGCAAGTCAGTAGCTCCAAAAAATCATAAAAGAGGCTAATAGTTACCAAGTTTAGGGAGCAATAATCGACCTTAACACCATCTGCCTTATCAGCGTATGATTGCCCAGATGTGTTGGATTGATCATATACAACAGAATCCAAGAACCTGATGTCTCTTGAATTCCTTTGTATCTGTGATTTGTCCAATTTACGCCTGCTTCTAGATTTGGCTGGTGACTTGATTTTATTAGTTGCAGGATCCTGTATAGACGACACTGCTGAATCATCCCCCTCCCTTTTAATATCGGTGCTTGAGGAAGAATGTTCGGATATCCTGACCGGTGGCCCAAGTTTCTGCTGGGAAGCATTCTGAGAAGAACGTCTATTTTTATTAACCGACTTCCTCCCCTGATCCGTAAACTACACGCAACAAGAAAAGCAATCACTAAGTCACAGTTCACAATCCATTGAACGAATTAGGAAAAAGAATAGGAAGAGCTAAGAGGGAAATGCAGAAATCTCGCTTTAATCAAACGCAGTAACAAGAACGACTTGCACCAGCAAATGGTAAAAAACCAATGAAAAAAATATATAAGTGATTCACATGAGCCAGTTTTCAGGCCACTACATTTTTGTCTACCAGCATAACACTAAAATTCAGTTCAGAAGCAACAGTGAGTGCAACATTTGCAAATCCAATGCAAGGAAATATTTCCAATTATTCCAATTCAATTATCATGTTATACACTTGAATTCAGTTAGAAGCACAAAACCAGTTAAGGCCATGAATGAACATCCCTTTAACTGACCGGTAGAGGAACACAACATTTCACAAGTACAACTTTATGAACTGAAGTGTGGCATTGTGGAACAAGACCATGAGACATAGCAGTAACAGAAGTTAACAACAGATGGCTGCCCTGAGTCCCATTTTAAGGAACGCAGGAGGAACAATTAAGTGTTAAAATGAGCATATCAATCAACTACAGGCCTTTAAATCCCATTATAGGAATCTCAGTACTTTCAAATACATGCTCATCAAAAATAAGGCTGACATAGGGAGATCAACACTTGAATTGGCTCCAAATATTTTCATTCATACAGACAAAACGAGATGTCATGGAAGCACCACTCACCTCCTTTTTCTGATTACTTGTTTCAGTATCCATCTGAATTTCTGATGCAGAAATCTGCAAACAAGAATGTTAATCATCAACCAGTTATTAATCGAATGAACCAACACAGAAGCCAGGAGACTAAAAGGATGGAACAAGTGGACAGACATCATCAGTAAAACCATCAGCAGATCTTACTTTAGGCGCTGAGGACTTTGGCTTTCTTTTCTGTACGCCTACATCCTTATTTTCAGCAGCTGGGCTTGAATCAGGAGCTGATGATCTTCCTGGTTTAGATGCTCTGGACTCAGAAACAAGGTTGGTCAGAGCTGATTGATCTTCTTTCTTCTTTGAAGGTGAGGGTTTTGCTCTCACTCTCTGCTGATTTGCAGGAACAGTGCCCCATGTCCTCGACTTGTCAAAATCAGTTTCTTTTTCTTCCTTAAATGGCACAGCTGATTCTACCAATAAATGGAAACCAAAATCCAGTTAAGTCAGTAATGATTAAAGAAGGAATTCAAGCAATAAAACTCAGCATCAAAATGATTCCTAGACTTTGTTGCTTTCCATTTGACAATTGGGCCCAGGCATGTGGCAGACACTTCACTGCTCAAAACCACTCAGTGTCTGGCAACTTTAAACAACACAGGAAGATATCCTTTTCCATTTTGACCTGACCTATGGGATGTCAAATGTGGCAATACCGGCATAAAAACTGTAATGCAGCTCATATCCAAAGGCAGAATGGGGGAACCGCCTTACAGGATGAGCATCTTGTGACTTCATCTTGATAGACTCAGACGGTTCCTCCAGAAATCCCACAGGATTTGTTTCTGTAGATCATCCAATCCAATGACTCCACATTCAGAAAAATTTTACCAGCTAGATAGCTCCATTTTCGCACTTCATGACCTAGTCCACTTCTTGAATACCCCCAGTCCCAAGGCAGGGCTAATCGGCACAGTGCATTGGGAATATGTTGGTTAAGCATCATTGAGAGCATTTCAAAAGAGGGCATTTGGAACA
The DNA here is from genome assembly GCA_029747015.1 of Carnegiea gigantea. Lineage (NCBI taxonomy): Eukaryota > Viridiplantae > Streptophyta > Magnoliopsida > Caryophyllales > Cactaceae > Carnegiea > Carnegiea gigantea. The sequence continues at coordinate 154,263 of JAKOGI010000857.1, read as the reverse complement.
TGTCAGTTCTCATGTCAGCAACAATATCCAAACGAAGAAATCCAAGCAAAAAGCCAGAAGGCATATCACAGCGGAAGGGAAAGAGAATTCGCAAAAGGTGTGAATATCACGATCGGAGAAGCGTCATGATGAGCTCCCTCATGAAACAAAGCATTAAGGGATTCCTCTGATAAGGTTTTCAGAAAAACAATCCAGAAAGAAGTTTCCACGCCCATTAGACACATCATTACTAGGTTTAACAAGCTCAAGGATGACCTTCCCCATGGGGGGCCAAAACCAGAAAGATCCAGTGCAGCGACTCCCATACCCATATCATATGACCTCCTACTTCTATTACGTAGCGGAAAGAAAAGAGGAACACTGCCTCTATTCAGGAGCACCTCAACAAGCAAGGGTTTCTGTGCAGGCTGGGCCAAGAACCCAACATGCTTCCAAAGTCCTATTCAGGCCTTAGACCGACTAGTGTATATTTCCTCAATCAAATGAGAGAAGGATGAGTGTGCAGGGGGGGAGCACATCACGGTCCAGTTTGGAATGCAGACAACAGTAGGAACAGCTCCAGAACTTGGACCCTCCATTGTTTCGGATTTTGTTTACACTCACTAGGCCACATTTATAGCACTCTATATATGATCCTCCTTTCTGTAATCCATCCTTGATAGCCCATTTCTAGCCAAAATCACAACACAAAAACTAGATGAATACGAAGGGACCCAAACAAGAAACATCTCGCCACTTAAATGTTACAATTTGTTCCTCATAACACACAGCAGAGTACTATGCGCCATTCCCAGCCACATTGAAGGTTGGTTTTGGCCTCAACATCGTTCAACAAGAAGGCCACATCGTGAGTACCAATAGTATGACAAAATAGCTCAAACTATCATCAATGTCACTCTGTGAAGGCCAAAGTGATTACTCAAAAAGCGTTAACAGTAAAGCCATTTCTCTGCCCGGACGATACCATCGCTCAGAAGCCTCGGATGACCTTTATGAATGGGCTTCAAAAAAAGGAATCTATATTCTCCCTCGATAAAGATTCCCTCAGCAACTTTGCAAGACAGTCAGATGAGCCCTTACAATCAAGTGAGCATATGGTATGGTTGTGAAGACCTAGTCAAAGCCCCAAATGAACATCTATGCTTGCAAAAGGGAAAGGGCTGGCAAAGGAAAGGTAACACATGTAGTAAGAGATCAAGGAAAGGCATTATTGTAGAACCGATGAAAATCACCATTAATGGTATGATTATCACAAGCAACATTGGTGTACAACATGAATACCATCAATGTAGAGTTCCTCCCCAACACTGTCAAGCCTTGCACGAATGGGAGAAAATAGATGACAATTCAATGAACGCAAAAACCTTGGCTAACCAAGTATGAAACCAAAAGGCAAAAACAGATTGTCGCCAAGAAAGATGAGGACGAGGCCAAGGTTGATCCCGTATGTAATGCCACATGTTTACAAGTGATGTTAGAAGCATCTCATGATGTGGAATACACGCTCCCCCGAAAAGTATGGGAAAGAAAGCTTGCTATGCCAATTGCACCTAGCGAATCCCATTACTCTTGTACCCACAATGACCTTTTCCTAGATTAATGGGCGTCCTAGATATCCCTATGATCTTCTTTGTATGTACTTTGAATTGTGATGTAGCCCCTGTCCTGATTTGACACCAAAGGCTCTATGGGCATAGTATATTATTTAAAGGACTTTGGAAAGCCAAGCATGAGCATGGAAGATATGACCCCCAATGGACTGCCTAGACCTTGGATTTGGTTCATTACATGGTAGACATTCAAACGGACATTTTATGCAGACATAAGGAATGATCGAGCTCCAATCAATGCGAAATCAAAGCCCACATCAATACATGATCATAATTTTCACGGTGATTAAACCCCCAACAACACTATCATCGGTTGTCCATTCAACTGAACAAAAGCTTGTCGAATGTTGATAAAGTCAGCCTGTAAAGTGTTGATATAAGTGTTGATAAAGTACAGATTGGATGACAGCTCAATTGTGAAACTACATAGAGACTAAAATATGATCGCATAATATAAAAAGGGATAAGCTAAGCTGATAATAATCTCTGATCCTGTAACAAAGAAGAGGAAGAGAGCATCCTAATTCCTAAGTACTAGAAAACTTTAACATTTATCACTTTCAGAATGGAGGAGGAAAGGGTGATGTCCTCAGCGCTTAATGAACTCGTCAAAGTAGTTTTAAGGAGCAGTATGCCATCAGAAGTGTCCTGGTGGAGCACTCAGTGGCTCCCCAAGTTGGGCAATATTATCCCACCTCTAAGATAATTCTTCAATATTTCACTTACTTTAGAGCATATCCCAAGCATAATCATGTACAAGTACAGCATGTGCCTCAAGGGTCCACCTATGAAGCAAAAATGATGACACTATGCCTTGCGAATCTTGGTTGTAATGCAAAAGAGAGGGAAAAAAAAACTATAGGAAACCATGCTCATTTCAGAATTTCACTACTTGGAAGACGCACTGGGTTGCAAAACATGGTTACAATTTTTTTTAAAAAAAAGTAAAAAATAAAGGGAAATAGATATTGGAGGACACATGGGCCTTGCAACTTGAACAAACCATGTCCAAAAGTGATCTTGCTTCATTCAAGGTTGACCAACCAGTGGACTGTACTACAGTTTCAGGGACAGAATGGGGATGGGGATGATGAGGATAGGAAGTGTTCATGCAATCTCTGGCAAGGATAGGAACAAGATGGGGGTTGTATTTGTCCCCACTCCCAATCCCATTCCCCACCTTTTTTTTGGGTACTTTTATTTTTTATGACAGCAACTTTTTAAAAAGACCCAAAAAAAAAAAAAGTAAAAAACTGTACTCCTAACCCAACAATACCACACCATCTCGCTCCCCTCCCCCCTCCCCAATCTACAGGTTCTAGAATGTCCACCCACCCCTCTCCTGATACACTCTCTCTCTCTCTCTCTCTCTCTCTCTCGCCCCCCCTCCCCTCCTTTGTAAAACATCCCTCAGCCTCCTCAACTTTTCTTGCCTTTTTCGCCAACAGTTTTCTATTCTGCCTCCCTATTCACTCCTCTGGCTTCTTCTTCTTCACTCATCACTATCCTCACTTTGTTCACCTCGTCAGCTCCTGCTGAACTGCTGTCAACCATCATGGTCCTCATCTTTGCCCTGCTAGGCCCTTTAGTCCCCCTCCCCCTTGGCCTCAACAATGGATTGAGCAGCAAATTAGCGGAAGTTGAAACAAATTGGAGCATATTGAAGCATACTAGGTCACAGCGTAGGCTGAGAGGATGTTGGAGGGTTTTAGGACATTTTGGAACATTTTGGAGTGATTTTCGATGGTTTTGTGCAATAATATTTCATTTTTGTAATACTAATTTACATTGCTTGTTTGTTTTAAACAGCATACAACACAAAGTTGGGAATTGTCACAATGTTCATTGGTCTTGGCAAAACTAGTATCCCTTTTTCATGCATTTAGCTAAAATTGTGTGGCGTGTAGCATGACATAATTATATCAATTTGTCATTTTTTACTAACTTGAGGCATTCTGTCCTTCGACAATCCAAACATTCTTTCAATTATTGACTGTAGGGAAGAGTGGAGGAAATTGAAATTCTCTTATCCCCAATAGGTTGCCCGTCTTTTCTAATTGATTTTATAGCTTCAAAGTGAATGGCAATAGAGTAAATTTCAACTCAGTCGAGGTTAATTTTGTTAATTTGCCATTAATAATTTATTTTGTAATAATAGCTTCAAAGTTGTGCACGTTGTTCTCCTTTTCTTAATTTTTCATTAATATTTATTTTTAAAAATTTTTATTAAAAAAATTAGTTTTTTATCTACATTTCTCAAGGCTAGTTTGTCGTTCATGCGAAAAAGTTTATACTTCTTTCTAGCAATTTGGATTGATTTCGAGCGGGTTTGAATAGCTAAGAGCAAATTCAAGTAGGTTAGAGTAGATTGAGGCAGGTTGAAGCATATTGGAGCAAGTTGGAACATATTGGAGCATATTGGAGTAGCTTTGACTAAAAGTTAGCAGGTTGGAGCATGTTAAAGGCTCAAAGTAGATTGGAGCATATTGAAGTACGTAGCATATTCAATATGCTCATAATGAACAGGCTCTTAAAATCTTACACAAGCTTTTCCAGTTTCCATAATTCCATGAGCTCACTTGATCCATTTCCTCAACTGGTCCATCCCATGGGCAGAGAAATCTTCACATTCCATGTGAGATTTGGGTGTAAGCATATAGCAGGAATGCAGCAAAGCCCAACACTCCTGACCAACTTAAATAATGACGGAAGGGGTTCAATCATGGTCTAACTGTGGCGGGTTGCCGACACAAAATGTTATTTAGCTTAAACCCAAAGAAAAATGGGGATGGTGATTCTTCTTTTCCTTGAACTCTGAATGCTATACTCCCTCACGCCTCCCCCCCCCCCCCCAAAAAAAAAAAAAAAAATTAGGCACCTCACTAGCTTAACCATCAAAAAGCGTTCCATTGGGGGGTGGAAGAAAGAAAAAAGAACCTGTGGCAGCCCAGGGCTTTTTGCAATTTATACAGCCTCAACCTCCCATTCAAAAGAGAGAGGCCTCCTTGTGGTGGTCCACAACATTTGCCTCCCACTTGCTGTAACCCCCCCCCCCCCCCCCCAAAAAAACACACACACGCACAAAATCAAGCTCCTAAGATATGACATTAGAACAATTACGGACCATTTGCACCAACATGTATATCAATTGGGCAACTAACAAACGAGTCATGCATATAAGCTCAAATGAGGTTCCATGCCAAAACCAATTGGCAGTTGGAGGAGTAACTCACAAGCGTATATACATGCTCAAGCCCTTTAATTTCGTCAATGTGGAACAATACCCACTTTCATACTCCAGCACGCCCCCTCACGTGTGGGCTACTAACAAGGCCCAACACGTGCACACAATTTTAATCAAATGGGGACGGTAGCAAATCAAGATCAAGCAATCCACTCTGATACCATGTTAAATTTTAATATATCAATTGGGCAATTAACAAACAAATAATGCATATAAACTCAAATGAGGTTCCATCCCAAAACTAATTGGCAATGGGATGAGTAACTCACAAGCATATATCCATGCTCAAGCCCTTTAATTTCATCAATGTAGGACAATACCCACTTTCATACTCCAATAGAATAAGAACACGAGGTTTACCAAATAATGATTACATTTAAAGAAAGAAATGAAATCACTGGTGAATATTGATAAACTTAGTAAATTCTTCCGACCATGGAAAAGAATACTTTTAAGAAAATACCTGTCTCTTCAGCTGTTGCAGGCATCATTAAGGACAAATCTGCTAGAGCATGTAAGGCATCCAAGGCTTCACCTTCATCTACAAAATGGTCACAACATTAAGTTTTTTCCCCCTCTTTTGCCCTTTCTTTCTAGGAAAATTGTAATGGTCAGAACAAATCAACACCAAGTAATGACATATATCTTTCAGCAAAAACAATAGCATTGGTAGTAAAAGAAATGGGAAGAATATTATATGCTAAGTAAAAAAGGAATTAGGCGTCTGAATTCAGGTTTCCAAACTATTATAATAAAAAAAATAAACAGCTACAGAATATTAATTTAAGGTTATCCAAGGCAGTCCTACAGAGTTCAAGCCACTAAGAAAAAACAATGGACTCGGAAAATTACATTGACCTGATGAGGCTTTTAATGAAGTGAGGTCTAGTCATCTAGCCGTCCAAGGTGAACTGAAGGAGACATGCGACCTTATCTATTAACCCCTAAAAATAATAAAAACAAATTTATTTTAAAAAAAAAACTCTTCCAACCTCCAAGATACCAAATCCAAATCCAAATCCAATACCTCAAAAATCCCGCCACTAGGTGGGGTGTGGGGGGTCTGATATAGTAGCCTTACCCCTGAATTGTAAAATTAGAGAGAGACTAGTTCTGATTGACCCTAGATTTAAAAACCAAAGGCTACCTACTACTCCACAAAAACGGAGGAAGTTTGGAGAGGCATTTTGCTTTAGTCCGCACAATCCAAACTGAAAAAATAGTCCAAACTTGCCTTTTCAGTTATTCATATTTCGAACATTTTAACATAAAAATACAGATTATGATTGTAGTGATATACCTCAAAGATTACAGAGTCAAAATACACAACTCCACCCACTGTGGATCAGCATTGTAGACACTGGATTGAAACTAACAAGGGAATAATAGCAATTTAAAAAAATAATAAAGAAACATTGAGGACTATACAAGGAAGATTGAAAAATCCCCTTTAAAAATTATAAATTTTCCAAAGTAGACTTGTTAACATACGAATAATCACATAGAGAAGACACCCCCCTTCTTCTTTAATAGCCTAACATACCTGCACCGAAAAGGAGCTTTTTACTCCTCTTTTTAGAGGCCTGACCTGGCGACCGAACAAAAGTCACATCTGCAGTATCAGCTCCAAGCTTTCTTTCAAAGCTGCTAAATTTCTGCCCTTCTTCTGTCCCGCTGCACGCTTCCTTTATATCATCCACATAATGCTGTCCAACATCTTCAGCTTCCAGCTTCTTTCCATGTGCCTTCCTTGATTTCTGTTGAACTGAAGTACCATAACCCTTCCGACCAGCAAGGTGAAGTCTCTCTCTAGGGAAATTGTTATCACCTTCTGTACTTCCCAAGCTTCCTTCACAAGTGTCATCGTCCATCTCATTTCCAATATTTTTGGCACTTGTCATTTCTGATTCTGATAACTACAAAATACCAATTCTTCAGGAACCATGACCAATAACCTAATACGCCAACAAACTTACACAACAAAACATATTTTACCATTCTTTCACCTAATCCAGGTGATGCTGCAGTGAACTCCCTTCTTTTGTTTGGTGTCTGAGAGGCCTGAGGAGAACCACCCCTGTGGGAAGCCTCAGTCAATACCAATGCCGCATGGGCAACATCATCAGCATCCCCTCTTGACTTTAAACCCTGCCTAGATGGAGAAATATACCTTTCTCGATTATCTCTATCGTACGTATATCTTACAGGGATGCGTGGAGTCCTTTTTCCAACTGCTCTAGGTTGATTTTCTGAAATTTACCGCAAATTAATTAAACAAAATGTGAAAAACTAGGTGTAATATGGAAAGTGAAGATATGCATTTCAATAACCCATCTTTGGCATTACTTATTCTCCTTTTGACTTCTTTCCTTATGAAGTTGAGAAGGATAGTAATCTCAACATATTGCCAATTTTTATCGAACAAAAGCATCCCTTAAGCCATAGAGCACTTTGAACAGCATAAACCAGTTACCAACATGCCAATGTAAGAATGGAATAAAAAACGGAGTGATTTGAAAAGATAGGAACTCATGAAGCAACTTTGCAGAAATGGGACCTTACCACCACTACGCCTTTTCTTCAACAATGACAAGCAACCATAACTTGAAGCAACTGATTGGGAATGTGAGACATCTACAAAATGCTTCTCTGATCCTCTATTCATGTTGGGTTGTGGCTTTCCACGAGCACGCTTAGGTTTCCGAGATATTCCAACACCATCATTGCTCTCTTGTTCACTATCACTTCCCTCCTAACAGGCCATAACCACAACTTAAGATTGCAAAACAACAAAATGATGGCATTTACTTCATCGAACTTTTAGCCAAATACTACATTTGTACTAAGAGGAATTAAATGACGCGCACACGTGCACACAAGCACACTGGCACACACACACTGATACACACACATATCCTCATATATACATATACAAGACAGGAAAAGAAAAGTAATGCAAGAAACACCTTGCATACCACTATATTGATAAAGCCAAGAAGGTGTTCTGGCTTGTATATGAGATGGAACATGGTAACATAAATCAAACATTTATGTATTTCTTCTACATAAACGAGCATCTAGAATACAGGAAAAGGAGAGGTAGTTCCAACCAAAAAAAAAAAAAAAAACCTTTATATGCGACTACATATTGATAAAACCAAGAAAGTTATGTAGGTTTTATATGAGATGGAGTATAGTAACACAAAGCAAATAGATTTTTAATATTGTGTACAACAATTTAATCCAAAGCTCAAACCAATATACTTTAATTAATAACTTACCACAGAATTAATAGGATTTTTTTTTTTTTTGGTAAGTAATCAAAGAGGTATATTAAATGGACACCAAGGGGATGTCAACCATGTACAAAAGGAGCAATACAAAAACATTATGCCCTTACGCTCTCATCCATAATACAATCGACAATAGCCAAAAAATGTAAATCTTTGTTACCACTGAGCCCCACACTCCTACCATACAACAACCTCAAAAATAGAGTTTCAAATCTTGAAACGACAAGACTTTGTCCTCAAAAATACGACGATTTCTCTCCTTCCAGGTAGCCCACCAAATAGTCAAAGGAATCATGTTCCAAACTCCAATGACCCAACTCTTTTTCATCCTTCTCCTCCAAGCCACTACCACATTTCTCACATTAGAAGGTTGAACCCAACTAATCCCCATTAGAGAGAAGGATAAATCGCAAAGCGAAGAAACCCACCGATAATGTACAAGGAGATGATCCACAGTTTCTTCCTGCTCCAAACACATGGAGCATCTACTTGGACCTCCAAAATTTCTTCTCTTAAGCATTTCATCTGTGGGAATCTTGCCTAAGGTGGCCGCCCAAGCAAAGAAACACACTTTTGTGGGAGCTTTAGACTTCCAAAGGACTTCGCAGCAAAATCACAACCATCCCTGGCTTTAAATTGCGTGGAACAAAAACTCTTGACACTAAAAGATCCTTTAGAGTTTAGTGACCACACAATCTCATCCTTACCTTGGGACAAAACCTCTTTACCAGCAAGTACGGCTAACAAATTGCAAATACTGTTCTCTTCCCAATCATTAAGACTTCTCACAAAAGTCAAATTCCAATGGTTAATATCACCATTCCAAGAAACTACTTCTTTTATCGTGGCATACTTCAAACAAGCCACCCTAAAAAGATCGAAAAAGAGAGTCTTTAAAAGTCAATCCCCACACCAAACATCATGCCAAAATAACACCCTTGAGTCATGCTTCACCTCAAAATGCACTAAGGATTTGAAACGCTCAAGTCCTGCTAAGGTAGATTTCCAACAACCAACATCGTGAGGATAAGAACCCTTCTTACTCCACCAACCCAACTCATCTATCCCATATTTTGCCTTGATCACATTTTTCCACATAGCATCATCTTCCTTTGCAAACCTCCACAACCATTTGGTCTTCAAAGCTTCGTTCATAACACGAAGAGGTCTTATCCCAAGTCCTCTTTGGTGTTTAAGACAGCATACCTCGTTCCAATTGACCCAATGGAGGCCGTTATCATTATTATTGGAATTCCAAAGAAAATCTCTCATGATTTTCTCTAAACGACTACCAATGCTAGCTAGGATGGTGAATAAAGACATGAAGTAGATGGACAGACTACACAAAGTGCTCTTCAAAAGCGTCAATCTACCCCCTCTAGAAGCTTAGACTTCCAACCTGCCAATTTCTTATGCAACCTCTCAACAACTAGGTCTCAAATCGCTATGCTCTTATCAGGAGTACCAAGAGAAAGACCAAAGCATGAAGAAGGCCGATGATCAACTCCACACCCAAAGAAACGGGCCAACACATGAACATTAAGCACGTTGCCAACCGGAATGAGTGTACTTTTGGAAAGGTTGACCCTTAGTCCAGACATAGCTTCAAACAGTAGAAGGATGCACCTTAAGTAACCCAAATTACTCTCTTCCGGCTTGCAGAAAACAAGGATATCGTCGGCAAAGAGCAAATGGGATATCAACAAACCCTCGGAATAAGGGTCGTTGATACAAAAGCCATTCAAGAAATCTTCCTTGCTTGCTTTAATCACCAACCTACTGAGAGTCTCCATAACTAAAATGAACAATAAAGGCGACAACGGGTAACCTTGCCTTAGACCTCTTAAGTTTGAGAAAAAACCAGATGCTTTACCATTAGTTAAGATAGAGAATCGCACAGTGGAAATACAAAAAGAGATCCATTTTTTCCACTTGTTAGGAAAGCCCATTTTCTCAAGAATAGCCAAGAAAAAAACTCCAAGAGACATGATCATAAGCCTTCTCAATGTCAAATTTGCATAGGATACCAGAAATCCCAGATCTAATATAAGAATCAATGCACTCATTAGCAACCAAGGCAGCATCCAAAATTTGACGGCCAGGAACAAAAGCGTGCTGCAAGGGACCCACAACTTTTCCAACAACTTTCCTCAATCTTGAAGCGAGGACTTTGGCAAGAATCTTATATACACTCCCTACCGAACTGATGAGCCTAAAAGACCAAATATCATCTGCGTCAGCCACTTTGGGAATCAAAGTAATAAAAGTAGCATTTAAACTTTTCTCAAAACGCCTTTATTATGAAAGTCAACAAAAAAATCCCATAATCTCCCCCTTGACAATAGACCAACAATGCTGGAAAAAGGCTATATTGAAACCATCTGGCCTGGAGCTTTCTCATTCCAAACTTCATCTTCAGTAAAATCTTTTTCAAGATCTCTAGCATCATCAAGGCTAATAGAGGCAAAAGCGATACCATCAAGAAAAATCCTTGATGGTTGATCTTCATAATACAGATTCTCATAGAAGTGAACAATCGCACCATTTACCGAGGAAGAATCAACATAACGCCATCCACTTTAATTTTGTGAATAGCATTGAACTTTCTTCCTATTTGCCACCTGGTGGAAAAATTTGGTATTTCGAACACCATCCTCAATCCACTATTACTTTGCTCTTTGGCGCCAATAAATATCAATGGATCTTTACACCATAGAGAATTCTTTTTTAACTCCCAATCTTTCAAATCTATTCGCCCATGAGAGAGTTTGTTGCTACTCCTTCTCATCTAAGAGCTTCACTTTTTCTACCAGACTAGCCATCTTAAACTCTAAATGGCCAAACACTTCCCTGTTCCACTGTTTAAGTTTGGTCTTCAAAAAGTTCAGTTTCTTTGCCAAAATAAAATTGGAGGGGCCAGTAACATCCAGTTTATCCCAAACAGATTTGACAAGGTCACTAAAGCCATTCACCTCATGCCACATATTCTCGAATTTAAAAGGACGTCTACCTCTGGAGACTTCCCCAACCCGAAGAAGAATGGAAAAATGGTCCGAAGTAATTTTCGGAAGGGTAACTTGATCAACCCCCTAGAAGTGCTCTTCCCATTCAGCGGAGAAGAGAAATCGGTCAATGCGAGATAACACAAAAACCTCCTCATGGCCGGACCAAGTAAGGCGTGCACCTTCCCGAGGATGATCGATCAGATTGCAGGAATCGATAAAACTAGAGAACTCTCTCATTACCCAAGACGACCGACCACCTGTGGATCTCTCTAAATAAAACCTAATGACATTAAAATCCCCGCCCAAACACCATGGGATGTCCCACGAAGACATAACGAACGACAACTCCTCAAATAAAGCCAGTCGCGTATAGTTGTCATTAGGTCCATATACCCCAATCAGACCCCACTCAAAATTGTCGTCCAAAGATTTAAACATACAACACACAGAAAACAACCCAATGCAAGAGTCACCAAGCTCCAAGACAAGAGGATCCCAAATCACAATAATACTGCCTGAGCGACCCACTGAAGGTAAGCAAAGCCACTCAATCGGGAGACGATCCCACAGACTAATCGCTATCAGACCACTAACAACCTCCAACTTGGATTCTTGGAGAATGGCAACATCGCAAGCAAAAGCACGCAACACCCACTTAACATCCCCTCGCTTATTTGGACAATTGAGCCCCCTGACATTCCAAGCAAGTACATTAACGGATGGCCCCATCCATGAACAACCTATCCCTATCAACTGCATCCCCCATACTCTCTTCAACCAACTGATCAGCTTTCATTCTATTTGCTTCCAGCAATGCAATAAAAGAGAGCAACTCCATTTCTCTACCTTCAATCGCCAGACCCATCTTCTTACAAAAAAAAGATCATTCTTTCCAAGATCCATGCAGAACCTTCACTAACATTCCCTGAACAACTAGACCCGGGCAAAGCAGCACCATCTAAACCTTGAGTGTGGGCTTGATGCAGAGTTTCCTCAAACAAAGAAAGCCCTCCCACCTCCTGCATAATATAAGAGCCCGACCCAGTAACAACGAGATTAGTCTTTCGAAACTTCTTCCTACGAGAGTAAACAAACACACTCGTAGTTGGTGAACAAGCTACAGGATGCAACTCCTCCACCACCACATTAATAGGTAATTCTGGGATCCTTGAGGCACACGAAGAACTATAGTGTGAGCTGCACTCACAATCACAGGAGGGATAGTTCACCAAAAGATCTCTCAACACTTGGAATTGATTAACACGGGGAGAAGAGGCCTCCAATAATTCCTTAGAACCACTCTTCTTAGAAGGAGACACTGACACATCATTAACATTATCCTCCAAGAAAACCTTCTGCTTCAACACATTACCACTAACATTATGTTCTTCGCCAATCACAGCTGCACAAACATCCCATGAACCACAATCCCTACACTTCCACCCCATCAAAGGTGAATTAGGGAAGCCACCTAGATGACCTCAAACGACGTTAGCAAAAGACCTATCCCTGCTCACCGGAAACCTGGAGGAAAAGAAGCATTCCTTGGTGGAGGAGATTGCTTCTTATGCCCCTCAATCAAAGTCTCCTTAAGAATCTTTGTCACCCCAAACCAGCCCTCTATTACACCATAAAATGCGGATGTCCTGATCACAAAATGCAAAGATATTGTCTAGAGCTGGCAAGTGGGTTGGTTAAGGTTGACAGATTCCATAATCAGATCAAATTTGAGCCAATCTTGATAATAACTTAGACATACTTGAAAATAGAAAATAGCATGTTTTCACTCTAAACGATCAATTCGTATGGACTCAGGTCAAAATCAGTTCGGTTTGAGTTGGGTTCATGTTTATCTCAATAATTTTAAGTCGGGATTAGTCGTTTGGGCTATGTTATCGTGTCCAGTCAGACTTTCCCACATCTGATATTATCATAGAAAAAATTAAGATGATGAACAGAGTAATAGATAGCCGCATAATCAAATTGTCAGCTTCATGAGGACATTACACGAGTCACAGACGTTGAGCCATGAACCATTCAGCCTCAAATAACATGAAAACTACAATTTTATTTTAACATCTCACCATGTTCTGTATTGACTGAGAAAAATGAGAGATTGTATGCATCTCTAAAAGAAAGCATACGAGCGGAGAAGTTGTATGTGAAATCCGGCAGCATATGTGTGCTAAGGTTTTAGCAATATACTTTGTAATAGATCATAGATGTCGCAAAAGTAATTTGAAACCAACTTTGCATGATGGCCTATTCACATAACAGTGAGTTGAAACCTGAAAGTCCTTGATATAACAACCATTGCCTCACCTCACAGCCTTGATTTGGCCCTATACAAACGTCAAATAACATAAAGCCACATAGTCTTACTACACAGTCCAAGCCACCCCACTCAACACCAACCTTCTTCATTTATCTGTTTTTTCAACTCCTCTCATTATGGCTAGTGCGCAAGCCATTAGGGCAAGAACAAAAACATCAAACAAGATCAGAGACAAAAAATCTCAAATTCATTCTCCACAGCAATGACTCATAACCAACTTCTCACACCCAGCATTTTTTCAGTCCCGTGATCGCCTTGACCTTTAATCTTTGTATATGCGATTCACAGATTCCCAAAAAACAGAAGCAATTAGCTATATAATACACAAGGTCACAGATATAATTTTTTTTTGGTAGTCAGAAATTTTAGCTCTGGAGGAAGTGGTTGACACATAATTAATCTCTTCAAGATTCTTACCTTTGAAGCTTCGAAATAGAAAAGGAAAGATAAGGTGTGTTCCATTCTTGCAAGAATGACAAAATGGCAAGGTAAAATCATAGGAAAAAACCCCATAGCTAGGAAAAACCCACAAAGACACATGATGCTCATGAATGAAACAACCTCTAGAAAGGTCACTGATTCAGTTTCAGTATAAAAGACGGAGTAATTTAAACAACTGAACTCACCAGGACAGAATAATGATCAGTCATCATTGCAATCAATCCAACCACAGAAGCTGTTCCCTCCGGAAGAGACAAGTAAGCCTGAAAGTAAAAAGTGAAAGAATGATCAATCATGAAAATAGAAATTAAAAAAGGAAAACGTAAGCTGCCCATGCAAAATGCCTTCGGCTCAAGCTCCACACTCGCAAGAAATGTAAGCTCCAGCTGCCATTGAGAACTGAAAATGACTATCATCACATAACTGAACTTAATAAGGTGCAGCTCTACTGCTGGAATGAAGTACCAAGAAAAGATAAATGTTTGGATATGGAAACAAATAAGAAAAGAAATCATGCCAAATTAAGCAAAAGGGATGGAGAAGCAACATGGATAGAGCAAATTAGGCTTGTATTTCCTAATAAGATATGGGAGCCAATTTGGAACAAATGCATCTAATATGAGAGAATCCCGCCACCCAATAAAATTGCAAAGCCAGCATAAAACTGCAAAAACCAAGAAAGTGGAGAATTTCAAATGGGATATTTCTTGTGCACTGACGAACCAGTTATCCTTCCTAAGAAACATGTGATATCGGCAGAATTACAAGAAAGTATAAAGCCTTTTGCATCCTTTGTTTCCTTTTCCAAGTCTCATAGTCCCATTATGTTAAAGCCGAAGGAAAAACTATGCATTCTGAGCATAAGCATTAAAATTAAGGTCACATTCCCTACCCCCCTCAAAAAACCCACAAAAAAAAAAAGAAGAATTCATAAGCTCCCACAAAAGTAGTCTCAAGATTCCAAACACCTTAATATTCCAAACGACTAAGAATCGCATACATCAGTATTCACTTGCTTACAAGGTTACTTCTTAACAAAAGGTTTCTTTTCCTTTCTCTCAGGAATTTCATAAATTTCTCTGTAGCTCTCAGAAAGTTGTCCAGTATCAGAGCAGTTTGTTGGCCTTGATAGGAGCAATATTATGATCCTCAAAAGAACAACAAATTCTTCATAGTTCTTGGAAATTCTCTGGATAAATAAGTTAATAATATGATGAGATCATCTATTGAAAGCACTTAGTCATCCCAGTGATAGATGATACATGTTTCTTCTGCAACTATATATGTAGCCACCCATTCTCGTGGCAATGACAAAACATAAAAAGCCGAGTGGTGATAGTTGCGAAATTCAAAATAGCAAAACAAAAGTTTCGAACCATAAGAGGATACGCAGAGAGGAAAAGCGAGACAGCAACGGAAAAAAAATCCAATAGATAGACATGGTGGAAGTAAAGCTGTGAATAGTGAAATAAAAGTTCGCACGCATACACAACCCATGCTTACCCTGTTCATTGTATAGAGGGCCTCCACCATTTCCACGGATCGGTTACGAACTGTTGCAGCAACCTTTGGACCAAGGTAAAACAAAAAAATGTAGAGTTAACTTCATGGAATTGCAAAATAATGCAAATCACAAGCAGGAACAGCAGCATCTGTACATAAGCACGCTCTCCTCCCCCATGTGCAAGAGTATATGACCAAGCAAATATCGACTTATGGTAAACATCCATAGAAATATATACAGAGACAAAGATATAGCTTTGTATACAACATATGTGTAAAGAGAGGTATGGCTTCGCACTAACCTTCTTCCAATCCTTCCCATACTTGCGATATGCCTCATAGAAACGTTGAAGCTCTTCTTTGCTCCACTGAGGCCCTAGCATATCAGATACCTTCCTCTTCTGTATAACATAGGCAAAGACACAGAAGAAAATTTTCACTCCAAAGCGCAAAAGCCAAAACAAGTTGTACAAGGATTAATTGCACTATACCAAATTATCACACCAAGTAAATGCATCATCACACAACTTACTCACCCTCTTATTACTTTTAGTGCCGCTATCTCCGTCTTTTATGGGAGAGATCTCATTAGGATGCGAAAAACGCTTATTGACACTTCTTGATTTTCTTGTGGGAGCCATGATTGACTTTATTGAGATCCTGCTGCTAGACCCTCACAGGAATTAAGTCAGAATTGTCTATGCACTAATGTCAAGCTCCATGCAGAAATTTATGCAGA
The DNA here is from genome assembly GCA_029747015.1 of Carnegiea gigantea. Lineage (NCBI taxonomy): Eukaryota > Viridiplantae > Streptophyta > Magnoliopsida > Caryophyllales > Cactaceae > Carnegiea > Carnegiea gigantea. Next base: position 138,093 of record JAKOGI010000857.1, on the reverse strand, counting down.
GGAGGAAAGTGATGGAACAAGGGAAAAATGAAGATCACGCATTGTATGCTTTTCTCAGACAGAACTACTGGCAAAACATAGACTATACATATCCAATTCCCATCGGATGATTGTAAGGAAGTCAAGTGCATCAAAACAGCACCCAAAGGGAAGTGGGACTCTTGGGAGCTCAATAGAGCTTAATCACATACATTCTTACAGCATTTACTCGTCAGAGGCAAGCAAAAGCATCAATGAATTACATCAATCCATATACAGCAGAGAGAAGGTGAAACATTCAACATAAATCGATAAAAGCCAATGATTAAGACACATTAGGGAGGAGGCATCCAAAAGAAAACATTAACATCCATTAAAGCAGAAAACAGTGATGCTTTCCCCAAAAGTTCTGAGCTATGGCGTCAAATTACCACGATGAGACTTTCCACAAAGGTTCTGAGATATAGCATCATATTACCACCAACCTCGAGACAAAAAGCGCAATTGACCAGGAACACTTAGAGTAGAAGCAATTAATGACATTACGGTCTGACTTGTCAGAATGATGATTAACAGTTGTTTTATTTCCTTCATAAAAAAGAAGATACAATTACGCATACCCTAACTCAACCAGAAGAGGATCAGCACAAACGCCACTGAAATACGACTGCCATGCAAAATCAGCATGAGAGCAACAAGAACTACTCGATGATCCAAAAGGACAAGAAAAATCAGCCCACTCCAATGAACTGTTTCCACGCCACATTTGGGCAAAAAACCCAAAGCATCAAACAGAAATTCAAATTCACAGCCAAAACCACAAAGCAAAATGGGTACTTTCAGCAGGAGGGAATCAAAATCATCCTCAAAACTGCTCAAAATCTGATCACTGAAAACCCTAATTCGAACAAAAACAACGCGAATCAGCACATACCTTGTGGACCTACCAACCCGATCGAAAGGGCGTGTGAAGTGAGCGATTAATCCAGAAAAAGGAGGGAAATGAAGAAGCACCTTTGAACAGGGAAAGGGGGAGAAGAGATTAAGGTGATTGATGAAAGGAGAGAGAATAAGGAAGAGTGAATAGGGGATGTGAAATTTGAGGACATGACCGCGAAAACTTGAAAACAATGGCCTCTCAACCCAAGCGAAGCTGTGCTTTATCTCTCTCGTGTTTCTCCCTCTTCATTCTCTCTCCGCTTGTGACCTTCGTTTGTCCAATTTCAAGTAATAATTTAAATTTTTAAATTTTGTATTTCGGACTTTAATACTTAAAGGCCTCGTGTCGGCACTTCGGCCTAGATACCACCACGTTCTGGCCCGCGTTTTCTATTTGTTGTTCAAACATCAGACAGAAGGAGGACAAAAGTAAATTTGGTTTACTGCAAACCCCTATATTAATTTTTTTTTTTTTTTCCCTCGGCCAGTAAAGCAAACCAGAGTGTTAGCATGGTAAGTCCCTACTATGAACAAAAATATCTTGCTCTTGAGTTGAGTCTTCTTCCTAAACTCATAGAGTAGGACGGTACTCATTATTCAAATAGTGAACTTCAATCAATTCTCAACTACAGTCATCCCATTTGCCTCAACCAGATCAAGCAACTGTTGAAAACTCTTCCAAACTCATTATCAACGATTTTCAATCCAGTTGCAATATTGTTCTCGACATACGAACCTTGTTAATGATCTATGTCAAATTGTTGCTCCTCAACCCAAGTAGTCTCCTCTGCCATAAGGCATACGTTTATTGTTGCTATCGTCTAACCCTTCCCTTGGGGGCTAGTGGGTCTATACGATGCGCACAAATAGTCAATGGGTTGAGAATGAAAAAAATTGAAATATTTACTGCAAATTAATGTGAAGTGTGTCCATTAGTCTAGCATCTAGTGAAATTCTATCATGTTCGATTTGCCCCACATAAAAAAAAAAAAAAGCATTTATAGACGCAATACGTTGTGAGTTTTATAAGTTGTTCTATGTAGATGATACTCAAAATCAATTTTTTCTCGTTTTATATATTATAAAAAGATAATCAATTGTGCTCTTAAGAATGAAATTTGATTTTTTTTAAACGAAATTAAGACTCTTACTTTCCTTAACAAACAAAATAAACTTACATTGTGCACATTTATGTATTGAGATTTCATGTAGTCCTAGTATTGCTAAACATGCGTGGATTCGAATCTGTAAAGGACAGCAAAATTTCGGGCCTCAGGGCCTCCGAATTTGCTCAAATCAGGCCATAAACAGGTCATTTAGCTTAGAATCGAGGTGGGTGATTCTTAACTTCCTAAACTAATTACTAATTTGCAAATCGTTTTTTGAATTGTGCATGAACCCTAATTTGACTATGAGATTGGAATTTCGAATGAATTGAGAATATCGGATTAGCGAGTGGGTAATTATTATACTCTTAGATCACTAAGTATCTATTATGCATCTTCAGGTTTACGATCTTTAAGTTTGAAAGAAAATGAATCGAAATGAAGTTGGGAATTTGAATACTGGAAGAAGGTTGGCTTGTAAGTTTAGGTTAAAACGATATATTTCGAGGTGAACTTTGAGGTCGGTGCTGCGGCGAGGGAGTTGGGGTTTGAGTGTTTTATGTCGGTAAATTATAGAAGTGTTGAGATGTGTCAATTGTGTGCTTATTTCCGTGATCAAACTTGCGTGCATAAATCTTGAACTTGTTTCGATTATCGTCATAACTATATATAGATGTCAAATGTTTCAAGCCTATGATGGCATGCTGCTGAACCAAATTGTGGTTTTGTTAGTGTATGACTCATGTGTGCTATATGTGTATGTCATCACTGAGTTCTACGCCAAAGAGTCGTTTGTTTGTTACAATGATAAAGCAACATTCTGACTACTTAAACAAGTAACTTGAATGTTTAATAACCCCTTAATTGTTTTCAGAAGTGGTTTAAATGGGCTATCAAGATGGAAACAATGCGAATTACCAATGAACAGATTTGCTTTGTACTTAAGGGTGTGCATTGATAAGTATGTATGTGAACTAATATGATATGGCAAGCATACTGAGTTATATGGTTAGTAATAATTGTTAGACCATTTGCTTGATAAGAATGCTTTCAAGAGAAATTGATTATG
>JAKOGI010000857.1:0-130000 GCA_029747015.1 Carnegiea gigantea | reverse complement strand
AGGTCAACGGAAGTGTAAAACATTTTAAAAGAAGCTCAACGGCTGCACGCCGGAGTTCATAACTCAACGAGCAACTCATTCGGAGTACATCAAACAAAATAGTTCATTAATAAAGAAGAAATGAAAGATACAACTCGACGGTTCACACAACCGGAGTATTGGGGTTTACATTCCAAAACATAACCAACTCTGACAAAAAAGACATCTAACTAATTAGATGGTTGGCTCATACGGCCACACAGAGTGACCTTTATACTATATGTATTACATGAACTAGAATACTTGGTTTACATACGTTCACAAACTAAGAATACATTCTATAACATCATCAAACGGCTAGATTACTTCACTATGGGCACACTTGACTCCCTTTAAGTAAGGGTAACTTCTATTTTGGCATAGCTGACTCAACTTCTTCCTGTCATTAAAAAAACCTGAGGAAAAAGGGGAAAAAGTAGTGGAATGAGCAACTACACGCTCAGTGAGTGTCCCCCGACCCCCTTAAAACCAAAACCGTTGCAGGCAATAATATCTTTAATAGTCACATATCACGTATTCATACTTTACTATCATATTAGGCATTCATAAAATTCTTATGGAATTATCACTAATCATAAACTTCACTTTAACCACTCAAATACATTTCTAGGTCTCTAAATGACCAAACTTCTTTACTAACAGGCAGTCAAACACTTAAGCATGCATCGAGGGCTAAGCACAGAACTTTCTTTTATAGATTATGTGATATAATTTGTGATTTATGCTTTGTCTATCTAATTCACTCATATGATATGCTAAACATATGAAGCAGAGATTATGCCACAAACTTTCATTAGCTAAACATGCACATTCAAACTCATATGCTCGATGCATTACAGGGGTATGACCATGCTGTACTTGAAATTTCATTTATACTGCACTTAGATTCTTATTCACATGATGTGCATGAAAATCTTTCTTTTCTTTTTTCGAAAACACTTTACTTAGCCTCTTTAGGCTCATAAGAACTCTTTTCTTAGTCTCTTTGAGCTCATATTCTAAAAGAATCTCTTTCATATTGGTCTCATAATGACCCTTAAAAACTTTCTTTCTGAAATGCTTAAAAAGACAAAACGCTGACTACTTTTCTTACTTATTAGGAAATTACTCTGGGCACAAGATCATCATAAAGTGCTGGTTGGGAGAGATCTACACTCAATCCCAGTAAGATTAACTCACACTAAGCTCTTACTCTCGGGATGACAACTAACTTGTAGACCTTAACCCTTGTCAGGGTCTCTAGGGATTACTCCTTAGGCTAAGGATTTTCCTATTCAAGTGGGTTCACTCCTATCTATTGTCCCTAAGCACTTATCTTAGCCATTTAAAGCATCTAGTTATAACGACTAATAAGTTTGCTGCCTCTCACAGCGAAATCCTTTTTCATACAATGCACTCTCTTTTTATTTAAATTCTTTAGGGATTCCCCCCATTTAAGCGAGTTCACTCCAAAAACTGTATTTGCATAGTTAGAATAGGCCATCATTTGTTAATAGTTATAGCTAATATTAGTTACAAACATGAAAACTTCCTTTTTCAAACTCACCCTCACTCGCAACAAGAAACTTCATGGCATAAAAGGGAAGGGAGTTTGCACGTAACACATTCAAACACTTCATAATCAATCAATCTTAGTATAAGCTACACATGGCCTCGCAATCCACACGATTGCGGTTAATTCACAACCCAAACTCCCTCCTCACATAGCAACTGACCACCGGAAATCTCGAATCACTCATAGTTCTACCTCAAACCATCCAACTACCATCTCGGTCTCAATTTCATAATCTAGCATTCGAACCCCTAGGTCACACTGAAAAGCGGTATGTAAACTTACTGATGCATAATTTACCAAGCAATCCGATATGATTCAGCAGTGCACTACAGCCAACAGCTATAACCATATATATATATATATATATATATATACACACACCCATATCACATTAACTTGAATGAACACTTAGCAAGCTGAATTAAAATTACAAGACATGAAATTCGATTACATTCATGTATTACAATCAAGGGGCAAACATGCTTGTTTCAACATTCATAAATGATTTCCAAGGCTACGAGCGTGATTTAACTAAACAGGCAGACATCGATTCGACGTGTTCTTTTATTTTTTCAAAGTCACGGTTCAGGTATAAACTAACTAATCACACAAGTATCGATTCTAAGCATTCTCATTTCATTTCGAAGCTATTAATCGAGCATGAATTAGCTACGTGTACATGTGTCGATTCTAAGCATTCATATTTTGTTTCGTAGTTATTAAACGAACATGAATTAACTAAGTGTACATGTATCGATTCTAAACATTCATATTTTGTTTCGAAGCTATTAAATGAATATGAATTAACTAAGTGTACATGCATCGATTCTAAACATTCATATTTCGTTTCGAAGCTATTAAACGAACATGAATTAACTAAGTGTACATGTATCGATTCTAAACATTTATATTTCAATTTGAAGCTATTTTCAAGCGTTAGTTAACTAAACTAACATATATCGATTCAAGGCATCGTTAGGTTATTTCGAAGTCACTTTCAGGCATAAACTAACTAAACTTAATATGCATCGATTTAAACTAAATTCAGCTGAAACAGAATATGCATAACCCCAATCGATCTGACTAATCCTAAACTCACATGCAACGCAACTGAAAGGTGAAAACAATTTCGAAACTGCTAATAGTTAGCAGACGAGAAACACCCACCTGGACTCCAAGCTACAGACCTGTTCTAAGCGCTTTCAAGCTCAATTTGGATGCTGGAAAACCTCTATTCTTGACCCAATCAGTCCCAAATGCACGCCTAATAGCTGAGACCAAACCCTAGCTCGAAGGACTTGCTTGAACCAAAACCCTAGCTCCTGAATTTAGGCCTCTTTGCGTATGGTTTGGGTCGAGATTGACCAATCAATTTATAGAGGAGGTTGGTTTGGAGGTGTTTAGCCGGATTCCGGCACAGGGGTGGTGTTTCGAGGCCACTAGAAGTGCCGCTGCCCGGCTCTGTTCGCGGCAAGAAGAGGAGAGAAGAGGGGGTGGTGGTGGTCGGCGGTGAGTGGCAGTACGCATGGGACCACCATGGTCCCTCTCTCGCCGGCGACGCGTGGTGGAGGAAGGGGGCAACTGGTTGCTCTGGGCTTGCGCATGGAGGAAGCAGAGATAGTGAGATGCAAAGGTGGGGGTCGGGTTTCTCGGGTCCTTCTGCCTGAAAATTCGGCCCCATCCCTTTTAACTCCTTTTCTTTTTCTTTTTTTTGTTCGGTTACTAAAATAGCTAGTTTCTGATCCCAATTTTGTTAGTGCTCAGTCTATGTTTGGGTTGAAATGTTCTAAACCGACATCCTAACTAGATTCAGGAAACGACTAAATAAATCAAAAACGATCTTGAAGGCTTGGGTTAGCACCAACTCAAAATTTTCTGAAAATAATCAACGATAATATCAATAATATAAATAGTGATGAAGTATTCTTTTTAATAAAATTATCATCTAAGCAAGCACATCAATAAATTTAACTCATATAGTTAATAAAAATACTCTTTTTATAACGTCGAAGGTAAGACAGTCAGGTTAATGTAAAATAAAAAAGGCGGGTCTTACACTCTTCTCCCTTAAAAGAATTTCGTCCTCGAAATTCTAAACCTAAGTTCGGTCATTCCGAGAATGTACGCACACAACTATGATCAACACAGTAATTTTCCAAAAGGTTTCATTTTGCAATCACTGCTTCTTTCAAATCGAAAGAAAATGGGTTATGGTATCCAGTCTCCTACTTGCCAATCCTCTTCAAGCGTCTACTAACTCTATTTAGGCGCCGAGGGCAAATCACATTGAAGAAGGGCAAATGAGTTGGCATGGACAACCATATTGGGCTTGTTTTAGAAATCAACATAGGTTTTCGATTATCTAGACTCAGTTCGCATGGCTAGCAACAACGCTGTACATATGCACTTATAAGTGGCATCTAAAGGTCTGACAATTGAGACAATATGCTAGTAGTCTCATTCTAAAACATAAATTCAAGTCACATTTGGGATCACAATGGTTAACTCAGAGATTTCTATAACACATTAGAACACTAAGAACGTCAGATAGCACCACATAATATCATTTAAGCATAATAGCATCACGTAGGATTGCATAGTATAAGTAATTTAGTATTCTTAAGTCTAGGATTCCCAAGCAACATGAAGACGTCTAATATGCATATAGTAAGCTATTACACAATGAAAGCATATGTGACCGACATTTCTATGTTTTTATATTAAATTCCGAATAACTTTAAAACATTTTATTCATCGCAACCTAGATAGGGCATGCTAAATTCGTATGAAGGAGTTAACTTAATCAGATTTATTCAAAAGCATGAAGATATTAGGTCAATCTAAGGTTAGATCATTTACTGAAACGTTACCACGTTACACTAAGGTAGCAGAGATATTAATTACGCCATATTGGCAATGAAAGAACTTGAAGTAGCATTCAAGATCACATTAACATCACGTAGGGTTAACATCAAAGCATTGAAGATCAAGAATCACGAATAGCATGAACTAGCATAATCATGTTGATAAGAACGACTTAGAAAGAAGGTGCTACTGTAGAAATGTGAGTTGATGACTCTAATAGTGGGGAGGCTTTTTCTAAAGTTCGTCTTTTAAGTCATAGATTCATACAAATGAATGGTTATGCTCTCAGACGAGTCCTGGGCCTATGGCTTATGGGCCCAGATGCTTCTGCTGCGCTACTCTAATTAACCAAATAAGGGCAAGGATATATGAATGCAGGTTTCTAGGGTCGTCTCATCATGCTTCAAATACGGGCGCATGCAGTTACTTAGCTATAAAATGAAATCATAGAAGTCTCGGAATGCAAACAATGTGACAGTGGTCATGTCGTGCTATGAATTACAAAACTTGTATTATCTGAATGACCAAGTCATATACTAAACCAACCTAAGTTAAGCAAACACCAAGTAGTGCAACAACTTATTCACAAACACATAACTAGTCATGACCTAATTCCTATAGTGCATTAATGACCGCGCATAATAGACGTGAGTGTTCACATATAAGATGACATGACCCTGAGTGCTCTACCATGCTACTTTCTTACACATGAGATACATATATATATGGACATGATTCATGTAAATGCAGCTCTATTGTCATCTAGTCACGCATTATATACATCGAGTTCAACTAATCCAATCACAACACGAGAAAACAGTATTGAAGGGCTGTAAATGATGATTCAAGAGCCATATTGTGAAACCAACTACATAAATCAAATCACTCTAACTAATAAAGTCCCATGTTTACTCAAATTCAAATCAACCAATTGCAAAAACTCATTTTGTTGGCATTTGTCCACAAACACATCGATGGCCACATACAACAATCCTATCTATAGGTACTCTTATGGTCTCATAAAAAGACATCTAGGTAAGTATACATGAATGTAACCCTTATTTAAAACCTAAGGTCGAGGTTATGCTTCGAGGTTTATCCAAATTGTTTGGACTTGGCCAACAGTCAACTAGCAGGGGTAAGAACAATGGCATTATTGGTCTTACGGATCTACATTGAGGTTTTGTAACGCATTTGTCTCACAGGTACTTATGGAGGTCCGAGGAACCCCGAGTACGGATGGGAAGGTTCTACTTTCTACTATGAGCATCTTTGCTTCTACACTTGGTGCTTGTACTTAAGAAAGTATTGGGAAGGCATAGATTGTCGTCCTAAGAGGTAACAAGGTGATGCATGCTTGTGTAACAATTCTCAAGTCTGCTAGGTCCATTCTCCCTTGCACTTTCTAAGTGTATTGGGGTTTGATATAGCCAGAACACCACCAAGAAGCGCTAAAATGACCTAGTGTATCACCACTTGAGTTGCCAACTCAAGACACAACCACTCGGTGTTTGGTGAGCAACTAGAAACAAGCTCAATTTCTGATTCAATATGGCATGGTGTGTGTACAAACACGATGAAATGAGCTTATATACAACTCTCGCTCTTACAATTACAACGGCTATCAAAGAAAACACAAGGTATATTTGTCAAATACATCAGCTCAGAACATTACAACCTGATTGGAGCTCAAACCAGTAAAAGGGTGACACCTAATTGGGTCATACTTGCTAATCAAGTGAGGTGTCAAGGAATTCAGTGTAAATGGTCGAGTTTAAGCTTGTAGGGTTAACCCAAGCGTTATTGTAAAGCAAATGCAAGTCTTTGATTACAACAACAAGACTCAACTAAACAATTAAAAAGGTTTCTAATGCGATCGCATGACCCTAAATCCCTAATTGGAAGACTTTAACTTTCAAGGTCCTTAGGTTTTCAAAAGGAAATAGTTTAACTGCTTCTAGATCTCTCGCTACCAACCTTCGAGTACGTCTGCTCACTCCATTATGGGGCCCGAGGAGCAAATCATACTTTAGGGGCAAAGATGAGCTTAGAGTTAAGGCTTTCCAATCATTCGATTTCAAATCATATGTTCTTTAAACTTTCGATTAAAATCACCAAGGCATACAAGCGGAACAACTTTCAATTAAGCTAGCACTTAGCTCATCTATGAAAGTGCAAGTCATTCGGCTTACGCTTTTAGTAATTTGTTCATTCATCCAACTAATCAGCTTACTCAAGCTGCACCTAACTAGATAAACGCGCAAAAATTCATATAAAACTCACATTTGCATACAAGGCAGGCATGTATCACGTCATCGTGAACCCGTTCTTAGGCAACTATATGAGATGCATGACTTAGGTGGTGGCCTATGGTCGTAGGACCTTGCTCTGATACCATCAATTGTAACATCCCTAGCCCTTAGGGCCAGGAGCGTTACGTTTTCTTAACTTTCTATTTAAATTTTGGGGCGAAACGGATAGAGTTTTTCCTAAAACTGACCGTTTTCAGGCTAAAAGTCTTACAATAAACCCCTGTAGATCAACAGAAGCGCAAAACATTTTAAAAGAAGCTCAATGCCTACACGCCGGAGTTCATAACTCAACGAGCAACTCGCTCGGAGTACATCAAACAAAATAGTTCATTAATAAAGAAGAAATGAAAGATACAACTCGACGGTTCACACAACCGGAGTATTGGGGTTTACATCCCAAAACATAACTAACTTTGACTAAAAAGACATCTAACTAATTAGATGGTTGGCTCGTACGGCCATACAGAGCGACCTTTATACCATATGCATTACATGGACTAGAATACTTGCTTTACATACGTTTACAAACTCAGAATACATTCTATAACATTATCAAACAACGAGATTACTTTACTATGGGCACACTTGGCTCCCTTGAAGCAAGGGTAACTTTCATTTTGGCATAGCTGACTCAACTTCTTCCTGTCATTAAAAAAACCTGGGGAAAAAGGGGAAAGAGTAGTGGGATGAGTAACTACACGCTCAGTGAGTGTCCCCCGACCCTCTTAAAACCAAAACCGTTGCAGGCAATAATATCTTTAATAGTCACACATCACGTATTCATACTTTACTATCATATTAGGCATTCATAAAATTCTTATAACTCAAACACATTTCTAGATCTCTAAATGACCAAACTTCTTTACTAACAGGCAGTCAAATACTTAAGCAAGCATCGAGGGCTAAGCATAGAACTTTCTTTTATAGATTATGTCATATAATTTGTGATTTATGCTTTGTCTATCTAATTCACTCATATGAGATGCTAAAAATATGAAGCAGAGATTATGCCATGAACTTTCATTAGCTACACATGTACATTCAAACTCATATGCTCGATGCATTACAAGGATATGACCATGCTGTACTTGGAATTTCATTTATACTACACTTAGATTTTTATTTACATGATGTGCATGAAAATCTTTCTTTTCTTTTTCTGAAAACACTTTACTTAGCCTCTTTAGGCTCATAAGAACTCTTTTCTTAGTCTCTTTAGGTTCATATTCTTAAAAGAATCTCTTTCATATTGGTCTCATAATGACCCTTAAAAACTTTCTTTCCAAAATACTTAAAAAGCGAAATGCCGACTACTTTTCTTACTTATTAGAAAATTACTCTGGGCATAAGATCATCACAAAGTGCTGGTTGGGAGAGATCTATACTCAATCCCAGTGAGATTAACTCACACTAAGCTCTTACTCCTGGGATGGCAACTAACTTTTAGACCTTAACCCTCGTCAGGGTCTCTAAAGATTACTCCCTAGGCTAGGGATTCTCTCGTTCAAACAAGTTCACTCTCACCTATTGTCCCTAAGCACTTATCTTAGCCATTTAAAGCATCTGGTCGTAACGACTAATAAGTTTGCCGCCTTTCACAGCGAAATCCTTTTTCATAAAATGCACTCTCTTTTTATTTAAATTCTTTAGAGATTTCCTCGTTCAAGCGAGTTCACTCCCAAAACTGTATTTGCATAGTTAAAATAGGCCATCATTTGCTAATAGTTATAGCTACTATTAGTTACAAACATGAAAACTTCCTTTTTCACACTCACCCTCACTCGCAACAAGAAACTTCATAGCATAAAAGGGAAGGGAGTTTGCACGTAACATATTCAAGCACTTCATAATCAATCAATCTCAACATAAGCTACATATGGCCTCGCAAGCCATACGATTGCGGTTAATTCACAACCCAAACTCTCTCCTCATATAGCAACCGACCACAGGAAACCTCGAACCACTCATAGTTCTACCTCAACCATCCAACTACCATTTCGGTCTCAATTTCATAATCTAGCATTCGAGCCCCTAGGTCACACTGAAGAGTGGTATGTAAACTTAGCGATGCATAATTGACCAAGCAAGCCGATATGATTCAGCAGTGCGCTATAGGTAACAGTTATAACCATATATACATATATATACCCATTTCACATTAACTTGAATGAACACTTAGCAAGCTAAGTTAAACTTAGAAGGCATGAAACTCGATTACATTCATGTATTACAATCAAGGTGTAAACATGCTCGTTTCAACGTTCATAAATTATTTCCAAGGCTACGATCGTCATTTAACAAAATGGGCGAACATCGATTCGAGGTGTTCATTTATTTTTTCAAAGTCACGGTTCAGGTATCAACTAACTAATCACACAAGTATCGATTCCAAGCATTCTCATTTCATTTCGAAGCTATTAATCCTGCATGAATTAACTACGTGTACATGTGTCGATTCTAACCATTCATATTTCATTTCGAAGCTATTAAATGAACATGAATTAACTAAGTGTACATGTATCGATTCTAAACATTCATATTTCGTTTCAAAGCTATTAAATGAACATGAATTAACTAAGTGTACATGTATCGATTCTAAACATTCAAATTTCAATTTAAAGCTATTTTTAAGCGTTAGTTAATTAAACTAACATATATCGATTCAAGGCATCATTAGGTTATTTCGAAGTCACTTTCAGGCATAAACTAACTAAACTTAATATGCATCAATTTAAACTAAATTCAGCTGAAACAGAACATGCATAACCCCAATCGATCTAACTAATCCTAAACTCACATGCAACGCAACTTAAAGGTTAAAATAATTTCGAAACTGCTAATAGTTAGGAGGTGAGAAACACCCATCTGGACTCCAAGCTACGGACCTGTTTTAAGTGCTTTCAAGCTCGATTTTGATGCTGAAAAACCTCAATACTTAACCTAATTAGTCCCAAACGCATGCCTAATAGCTGAGACCAAACCCTAGCTCGAAGGACTGGCTTAAACTGAAACCCTAGCTCCTGAATTTGGGCCCCTTTGCGTATGGTTTGGGTCGAGATTGGCCAATCAATTTATAGAGGAGGTTGGTTTAGGGGTGTTTGGCCGGATTCCGGTAAGGGTGGGTGTTTCGAGGCAACTAGAAGTGCTGCTGCCCGGCTCTGTTTGCGGCGAGAAGAGGAGAGAAGAAGGGGTGGTGGTGGTCGGCAGTGAGTGGCCGTGCGCAGGGGACCACCGTGGTCCCTCTCTCGCCGACGTCGTGTGGTGAAGGAAGGGGCGGCTGGTTGCTCTGGGCTTGTGCATGGAGGAAGCAGAGATAGTGAAGTGTAGAGGTGGGGGTCGGGTTTCTCGGGTCCTTCTGCCCGAAAATTCGCCCCCTCCCTTTTAACTCTTTTTCTTTTTCTTTTTCTTTGTTCGGTTGCTAAAATAGCTCGGTTCCGATCCCAATTTCGTTAGTGCTCAGTCTTAGTTCGGATTGAAACGTTCTAAAACCGGCGTCCTAACTAGATTCTGGAAACGACAAAATAAATCGAAAACGGTCTTGAAGGCGTGGGTTAGCACCGGCTCAAAAATTTTCTGAATAATCGACGACAATATCAATGATATAAATAGTGATGAAATATTATTTTTAATAAAATTATCAACTAAGCAACCATATCGATAATAATTTAACTCATATAGTTAATAAAAATGCTCTTTTTATAACGTAGAAGGTAATAAAGCTAGGTTAGCATAAAATAAAGAAGGCGGGTCTTACAATTAGTAGAATGCACCGATAAAATATCAAGTAGAGAAAAATGCTTGAGCATCCCACCACTCACAACACTAAAAAAGTCTCTTTTAACAAGTTTAGAAGTATTGACCAATAGATGTGTTATTAGTGATTTATAAGTACAAAATTAGTGATCAATTTTATAATATTTTTACTGGTTCAGTCAGTGCTTATAATTCTATGCATAAAATTTCGATGATCAACAGGCGTGTTGTTAGTGATCAATAGGCATAACATTAGTGATCATAGATGTTACTCCTTCCTAACAGCATAGAATTATCTCCTTGTATACTTGGCGATTAGTAGACATGTGTTTTATGATTAGTTAGTTGCAGATTAGTGATCAAATGATTGAGTGTTTGCTTTTTTTTGGAACTTTGTCAGGATCTAATCCCGTACAATATGGTGATTACTAGGAAAAATATCTAGTGATCACCAAATATATGATCAATGATTAGTAGGAACAATATTAGTGAGCACACATATTACTCATTGATGATTCTCAGAAGTCCCTTATTGTCCACTCAATGATCACTTCATGTGTGTTTGGTGATCAAATAGAATAAGGTCAGTGATTAAGTCATCGAGTCATCAAATATTGGTACAACTTCGCAGAAATGAGTTTCTTCCAATAGGATGATGAACAGAAAACTCAATAGCGATCAGATAGCATAAGAATGGTGATCAATGCATATGACATTAGTGATCAAATTTGGAACTAACTGTATCTTTAATTCAAGCTATATGTAAACTCAATAGTTAACATTATCAAAGTTTCATGATCTCGTATAGTGGAAAATATAAAGAGTATTTGTAAATCAAACTAAAAGGAACCACTCTACTGAAATCAAGGAAAAATTAGCAATTTCGCGTAATTTAGGGCATATTAAAGTAAGAAATAAAGCAAACCTAGCGAGAACGACACAACTAATTGCAATGCACTCAGTTGAACCAATTTCGAAAACGTTTATTTGCTGAATTTAGCTTGAACAATGGCGTGTTATTGCACGAACTTAAATTCAAAAATTGTAGCTAGAGACACATTAACAACAAAGAGTAAGAGTGATAGCTAGAGAGAAAGAAAGAGAAGGATGGCGAGAGCGAATGAGCAATGCATAAGGGAGGTAGTGAGAAAGGAGCAGCAGTAAATAATGGCTTGACAAGAAAGGCAGAGAATGAAACGTGATAAAAGAGAGGTCACATGAGGTTAGTTTTATTCACAGCCTTTAGATCAGAATAAGCGGCCAAAATTGCATCATTCTACTCATCCCAAGGAGAAACTCATCCTACTCGAATAGCCCCCACCTATACATACATACACGCATACATATATATATATATATATATATATATATATATATATATATGTATAAACTTGAGGCATTGTGGCATTGGACATGTTACCAAGAGAGTGAGTTGGTTACTTGCTTGATCGTAGTGCATGCATGAGACTCTCGTGCAGTATATGAGGTAAATGTATATATGCCCTCGCTCCTACAAAATGTTAGAATTGTAGGAAAACACGAGCGAGTGGGATATACGATGAAGGGGGTATTTAAAATGTCCGTCAAGGATGGCCAAACTTTTTGAGGTGTTTAATTGTCGACATTTTACTGTGAGGAAACATAGATAATTTGATATGCAAATTCCCTGAATATTTGTTTAATCAGCTAATTAGCATGTCTCTATTTCTCTGTGTTCTCTTCCTAAACTAGGTACATTGAGGTCGGGACTAAAAGTAGGTGACATTAATGTCTCAACGTGTGTAATCTGCCATGCATTTCATTTTGATGCTATTTTTTGTCTATCTCACTTTCCTAATTAAATTTTTTTATTGTTTAATATCTATCGTTGGATTCTAATTATATCCAAGAAATTTTAAAGATGTTTTTGTAAAAAATACGAATTTTTTAGCTCATTGGGATTTTTTGGACATGCTTTTTCTTAGGTAAGTAAAGGTCTCTTGAAGATGGTTGTTGACTAGTTGAGTTGTTTTACTTTGAGCTTATAATGAATTTTCATGTTTCTCATACTATGAGCAGATCTTTTGTGATAGGTAGTTATTGTACGCAATGTCTTGTAGATGGCTGTGTTTACTTTCTTGTAAGGGCAATAGCGTTCTTCCTTTCCCATCCTTTGTTGGCCATCATATCTAAAAATTTAAATGGCAAAACATCGATATGTTGTAAATCACTATTTCTTATGAAGTTTGGTTACAAGTAACACGACTTTGAGTTCTCCTTAAAAGTTCAGGCAAACTTATTGTGGATGCTTGAAAGTGGTGCAAGTTCTTAACTGCACCCAGGAGCTCATGTTCCCTTATGAGACATCAGCATCCATGTCATTATATATAAAAAAAGATATGTATCATTTAATAAAAAAGAAAAATGCAACAACAACAACAACAACAACAACTCCCAGTGTGGGTCCCGCTTTCGCGGGGTCTGGGGAGATCCAGCTGTAGGCAACCTTACCCCTACCGGTATTCCTACCCATAGAGAGGTTGATTCCTAAATACCCACAAAACAGTTTTTTTTTTTTTTGGGGAATAAAAAAGGAAAATGCATCATTAAAAAAAGGAAATTGCATCATTAAATAAAAAAAGAAATAACTCCCACGTTGAAGCACAGTAGGAGGCAGTTATGGACATAGTAGCTATGGAGTCCAACTCACAAACATTATCACTTGATTTTTTTTTATAATTATCTTTTTGTGTTTTCTTATCAACCTTATCACTTATATTTTGTCTTTTACAGAATCACGTTTCTTACTTTTTGGCTAATTATTATTAGTTATAATTTTTGTAGTTTTTTGTAATCACATTTCTTACTTTTGCGGTTTCTTATTCATTCTTTTTTAATTTTTCAAAACATTATCATATATTTTTTTTAAAAGGTCTTTCTACTTTTTTTACAATAGGAAGTGTTTTCTTTAGTTACTTTGCAAGTTGGTTGATTTTTTCATTATCTCTCTCCCTATGTTAGAGTTTGATAAGAGTCTCTAGATATTAGAATTCATTTATTATCGAGAATGGCAGGGAATGTAGTCGAAAAAGTTAGAAGAGATTTAATTCATAGAATTTACAATTAATTTTATTTTTCATATTGTTAAATGGTCTTAATTTTGTTAATATTTATATCTTAATTGAATATTTTAATTTTGATCAGCATTCATGGATGTAATGGAGATGGTGATGATAGCATAATTTTGCCAGGTTATGTTTCTTTGTTATTTTGTTGGAATTATCTTGATTGAGTTTGAGGACATAACTTGTGTTGTTGTTCATTATTGGTTTTGTTTCAATATATTTTCTTATTTTGTATTTGTTAGTTGGTTTATAGTTGTTCATTTGTTCTTGTCATGTTGTTCATTTTTTTTTGGGGAATAATCTTGTTATTTTAATATATGTAATTTGGTTTGTAGTTGTTCTTGGATTCTTGTTATGTTGTTTGTTTATGGTTGTGATCTTGTTCATTTGTTCATTCGTATTATTCATTTTGCAGATAATATTTATTCTAAATGAGATATCACTACTTCGCTTCCTTTGGCAGTTGATTTAGTTGGATCCATTGCATACTCTAGAGATGAAGCATTTGAGATTTATAATGATTATGCATTTAAGGTCAGGTTTAGTGTTCGGTATCATAAGAGTGGTAGGAGAGTTTGAACCCAATATTTTTCAATGCATCAGTTTTGTTATTGTTGGAAAGAAAATAAAGGGCAACAATGTAAGCCACACATAAATGTTGACGTTCGTACTAGGTGCAAAGCAATGATCCAGTTTAATATTGACTTAGATGGAAAATGGATTGTCACTAAGCATATCGTTGAGCACAACCATTCTTTGTGTAGTACTAATGAGTGGCATCTTTTGTCTTCTCATCTGAAAGTCTCAACTGAAGACCTGTTATTTGTGACAGAGCTTAGGGACACAAGAGTTCGAGTGACTGATGTATTCTGTGTCTTAATTAAATAGGCTGGTGGAGCTCCTTTAATGGGTTTTCAATTGAAGGATTTGTATAATAGGCTTAGGAAATGCGATAAGAAGTTATTTATTGCAGCGATGCAAATTCACTAATTGAGATCTTCAAGAAACAATTTAAGAATCAGAATGATTTTATTATGATTTTGAGGCCGATGTAAATTGTTGCTTGGTGAGGTTTTTTTTTTTTTTTTTGGGGCGTGACAAGCAGATGTTGGAGGATTATAAGCAATTTCATGACTTGATTGTTTTTGACACAACTTATCGTACAAATAAGTATGACATGGTTTGTATTCCATTGTATTCATTGGCATGAATTATCATTCGAAAAAGTCATGTTTGGTTGTGGTTTTATTATGAATGAGAGAATCGAGTCTTTCAAATGGCTATTTCATACTTTTTTTATATCTTTGGGTGGTAAACTTCCAAGCACCATATAACTGATCAGACTCTTTCTATGGCTGTCGCAATAGATTTAGTTGTTCTTGGTAGTTAGCATAGACTCTATTGTTTTCATATCGTTAAAAATTTAAGAAAACATGTTGGAGTACTAAGGGCAAATGAACGTTTTACGAAGTTATTTAACAAAGTTTTGCTAAATTGTGATACAAAGCCTGAATTCGATCATTTTTGGGAAAGATAATTGTTTTTCATTATTGCATTATCACTTGTATTTGTTTGAATATTTTTGATAGGTTTATTTTGCCGATTATATTATTTAGATTTTTTGTTCATTAGGTTTGATTGTATTTTGTTCAGTAAAACTTATGTTGTTGTTTATTGGGTACTTTAATAATTACTTACCACTTTATTATTACTTAATGACATTGTAATTCATTGGCTTTTGTGATGATGCTCATTTGTATTGTTTATATTGTTCAATTGGTTTCGTAATGCCTTGTTAATTGGAATTTATGGAGTTGTATTGTTTTTTAGCTATTCTTTTGTTAAATCAAAAATCATGCATCGTTTTATTAATTATTTTGACTATATGTTACACATTATTGCATCTAATTTACTTTATTTTATATATTTTCCAGGTTAGGCATTAATAAAATAAAAATGAGAAGACAAGACGTCGAAACTCCGATTTTACATGATTTGCTGAAAAGACAGTCCAATAAATAATTTATGGAAAATATTATTTCCATAATTATTTAATTGGGCTAGGGTTTCAAGAGTTGGAAGAAAACAAGAAGTCTTGGAGGAGAAGAAGTCTAAGGAAGAGATGAAGAAAACCCTAATTACTAACCCTAATCCCCCTCCTTTCCTCCCTATATATAACATCATAATCTCCATCACCATGACCACGCCTCATCTCCTCAACCCAACGCCTCATCTCCTCAAACACGCAGCCCATCTTCATCACAGTCTCCTCTTCACCTTCATCACATCATCACATCATCATCATCATCCCTCATCATCATACACTATCACGCCTCTTCCTCCTCATCCATCATCATCATATTGATCACCATAAGCCATCCACCCATCAAGCAAAGTAGGATTATTCTTGTTTCTTTTTATTTTTTTATTTTTTTTCTTTTATGCTTTGTTTTATTTATTTTGTGTTAAGTTTACTATTAAACATGGAGTATTTGGATGAATTGTGTGATTTTAATTTTAATATGAGTGAGTAATTTTTCTTATGCTTAGTATAATCTTCTTGAAGCCATGCTAAATTAATTATTTTGAAACAAGTTTTATGCTTTAATGCCTAGTTGATTTATATTCATGATTCTTTAGCGATTAGCGTTTATCGTTTATGAAATTTGTGTTAAATCGATTAGAATGCATGCTAGTTGATTAAATACAATTTCGATTGATAGTTTAGAAGATTATAATACGTAAAAGTTATAATCTTTTAGGCTTAGGTATCACTCTAATTAATCATGGATGGTTTAAACCCTTCTCTTTTAATTAGATAATCGTTTTAGATCTTTGTTAAATCGATTTGTTGGTAAATTGGTTGTAAAGTATTAAATGATGTTTTTCTAATTCTTAATGCTCTAGTTTGATTAAATTTTTACGCTGGTTTAAAGATTATCAAATTAGTAGAGTTTATATTAGGGCTGGACCTAAGTAAACTAGGATCTAAGAAAAAACGGAGAAGAACCGCTAGTGGATGTCTTCTACAGTTTAACTCATGAATGAAATTAACTTGTGTGTTGATGATAAATATTAATTTGCATGGTGGATTGAGATTATACTAAGTATTCTTCATAAATTTGACAACTTTTGATCATTATTTGTTGCTTAGAGTTAATTTGATTAGCTTGTTAATTTTTGTTTTATTTTTATTAGCTTCAATATAATTTCAATCGACCCCCCCCCAAAAGTATAGTCTTTTAGGAGAGTCTAGGTAATTTTAGATAGCTTAGATTTTGATTTTTAGAGTGGTTATAATTTCAGATTGATTTATAATCAATTTTAGTCTTTAATTACCAGTTTGTTAGAAATTAGATTAAAAATAGTTATTTTTGTTTGTTTTCGATTTTTATCACTTCCTAGAGTTTATAGGGTGTCCTAGTCTGCCCATATTTAATTTCGTAATTTTTGGAAGTTATTTGATAATTTTCCAGAATTATTTTGTGAAATTGATGTGTGCAAGTTTTTAGGCTATTAATTCTGAAAATTTCGATTTTAATTTTTAATTCAGATTTTTAGGTGTTGTTAAGTCCAGAAAATTATGTCCTAGGATTAGGGTAATTTTCTTGATTAATTTCGTATTTATATTTATGCTGATTATTTTATTTCTAATTTTAGATTTATTATTCTGCTGAATATTCTGTGCTAATTTTCTGATCTGATTTTTCTGAAATAAAGTAGATGCAATTTAGAGTTTATAAGCTCGTAGACCTGAAGTATAATTTTTTAGGTTATTGTTTGATAATTTTAATATTTATTTCTTTGATTATTAATTGTTGTTTTGAATTTTAATTAGAATTTCAGTTATTATTCTGATTTTATTTTTCTAAGTTATTAGGGAAGATTTTTACTGTTTTATTTCCAGAATATAAACCAGAATATTTAGGAACATCATTGGGTGTTTTTCTAGATTTTTATTCATTAGACTTTAATTATTTTAGAATTATTAAGATTAGATTTAATAAATTGCATTAGTAAAATCATTTAGAATTAAGCTATCCTTTTTAAAACAATCTTTCCTCGTGGATCGATCCCTACTTTCCTATGCTATAAAAAAAGTATTTAATAGCCGAAGTAGTGGTTAAATTTGTAGCTCTCGACAAGCTTTACAAATTTTGGCGCCGTTGCCGGGGAAGAAATTAAATTGCTAGTTTACTTCTATTTGATTTGCTACTTTTTATTTTGTTTTGTTTTAATTCTAGTATTCTAAACCTATTAATTTATTTATATTTTTTTTTTAGATTTCCCGAAGTGTATGAAATTAAGGAGTGGTAAGGAAATTGGAGAGAACAAGGAACAAGCATTGAAAGCTAAAATCAAAGAGAGTCAGCCTGACCCAGTAAGTTTTAGGGGTAAAGAGGTAAGAATGTCAACTTTTTGAGAACTTGCTGCCCCTAACTTAGAAACCCAACCAATGTCCATTACTTACGCTGTTTTAGATAAGCCATTGAAATTAAATTTAGAATTTATTAATTTATTACCTAAGTTTCATGGATTAGCTGGAGAGGATCCCTATAGACAAATTAGTGAATTCCTTATTACTTGCTCTGCTATGGTGCCTAAAGGAATTCCTGAGGACCAAATTAGACTAAGGGCCTTTCCCTTTTCTTTACTTGGTAATGCTAAGGACTGGTTATATTATATGCCTGCTGGATCTTTTTCTACATGGACTGCATTGCATAAATCGTTTCTAGAAAAGTTTTTTCCTGCATCCCGTATTGGATCTATTAGGAAAGAAATATGTGGAATCAAACAAATGAATGAGGAAACTTTTTGTGAGCATTGGGAAAGATTTAATAAGTTATGTGCTAGTTGTTCCCAACATCAAATAACTGAACAACTATTGATTCAATATTTTTATGAGGGTTTGCTTCCTATGGATCGTAATATGGTTGATGCTGCTAGTGGGGGGGCTCTGGTTAATAAAACACCACCTGGTGCTAGAAATCTATTTAATTTAATGGCCCAAAATACTCAGTAATTTGGTACTAGGGACTCACAAGTCAAAAGTGTAAATGAGATAGGTTCTAGTTCATCTCTAGAGAATCAATTATATCACATTACTACTATGTTAAATAAGATTGTTACTGGGGGTATTCAAAAAGCAGTAATATGTGGTATTTGTTGTCTAGAAGGACATTCTGCTGATACATGTCCTACTCTACAAGAAGGTAATGTTAATGCTCTTTACTCTAACCAAAATCAAAAGAGGTATGATCCATACTCGAATACTTATAATGAAGGATGAAGAGACCATCCTAACCTTAGGTATGGCCCTAAACCTAATCCACCTGGTTTTGACCAACCTTCTCGTCAATCTTCTAGTCAAGATAGGACCAATTTCCTCCTAGAACAAGTCCTTAAGAAAATGGATGATAGGTTCCAGAGTATGGAAACCACCCTTAAGCAGGTTCAAGAGAGACAAACAGCGACTGATACCATAGTTAGCAACTTGCAAGCCCAACTGCAAAATAGATTACCATCTCAACCTTACCCTAACCCCAAGGAGAATGTTAGTGCCACGACACTTAGAAGTGGGAAAGAGTTAAAGGAACCTACGAAGAAAAGAAAAGTGGAACCTGAGTTAGAAGTGAAAGGGGCTGAACCAGAATTAGATACAGAGTCTAATCAAACTACTAAGGAATTCAGAGATAAGAAAAGAGAATCTTACAAGCCAATTCCACCTTTCCCTAGTAGATTTAGGAGCCCTGCGTCTACGGTTAATAAGGCTAACCAAGAGATTTTAGAGACTTTTAGGAAGGTAGAAATTAATATACCTCTCCTTGATGCCATTAAACAGGTGTCTCGTTATGCTAAGTTCTTAAAAGAACTATGAACTACCAAGAGGAAGCTCACTGGTAATGAGAAGATAAGTGTGGGGGAAAATGTATCTGCTGTTTTTCAAAGAAAGCTTCCCCCTAAGTGTCAAGACCCTGATGTGTTTTCTGTTCCTTGTAAAATAGGAAACCTTTGCTTTGATAAAGCTATACTTGATTTAGGTGCCTCTATTAATGTTATGCCTAGATCTGTTTATGACAAACTAAATCTAGGCGAATTAAAGAAAACTGGCATAGTAATTCAATTAGCTGATAGGAGTAACACTTATCCTGATGGAGTGTTAGAGGATGTTTTGGTTCAAGTGAATGAACTAGTGTTTCCTGCTAACTTTTATGTAATGAACATGGGTGAAGCATGTCATGATATTCCCATTTTGCTTGGCAGGCCCTTTTTAAAAACTGCTAGGACTAAAATTGACGTGCATGAAGGGACACTAACCATGGAATTTGATGGTGAGGTTATTAAGTTCAATATTTTTGATGCCATGAGATTTCCTTCTGATGTTAACTATCTATATGCACTTGATGTTTTTGATACGTTATCTCAAGAAGTTTATGACTTGTCCCATGAGGATGAGCTATTTACTGTGCTTACTAAGAGTCTTGATCATACTGAGTCCCAGAAAGTGCCATATCCAGTTAATGATAAGTTAGATGAGGTGATGAGTTCTTTGTCTCACTTGCAAGAGCATAATGGTCCTAACAAACTTGAACTGTCTGAAAAGCATGCTAAGTTACTTCCCTCGAGTATCTCACCCCCCAAACTAGAATTAAAACCCTTACCTGAAAATTTAAAATATGTTTATTTAGGAGACAATGAGACTTTGCCTGTACTTATCTCTAGTGCACTCACCTTGGATCAGGAAGAAAAACTTATTAAAGTGCTTAGAGAACATAGCGAAGCTTTAGGGTGGACGTTAGCCGATCTCAAAAGCCTTAGCCCTACCTTGTGCTCACATACTATTACCTTAGAAAAAGATGCTAAGCCTAAGAGTGACCCTCAGAGGAGACTTAATCCACCTATGATGGAGGTAGTCCAAAAAGAAATTCTTAAGTGGTTAGATGCTAGGGTGATCTACCCCATTGCTGACTCTGAGTGGGTTAGTCCTATTCATGTGGTTCCTAAAAAGGGGGGGAACAACAGTAGTACAAAATAATGAAGGAGAGTTGATACCTACTAGAGTCCAGAGTGGTTGGACAGTGTGTATTGACTATAGAAAGCTTAACAAGGCCACTAAGAAGGACCATTTTCCATTACCTTTCATGGACCAAATGTTAGAGAGATTAGCTGGGAGGTCACATTATTATTTTTTGGACAGCTATTCAGGTTATATTCAGGTCCCTATAGCTCCTGCAGATCAGGAAAAGACTATCTTTACTTGTCCTTTTGGCACTTATGCTTTTAGACGTATGCCTTTTGGTTTATGTAATGTACCTGCTACCTTTCAAAGATGTATAATGAGTATCTTTTCTGATTTTATCACCAAGATTATAGAAGTTTTCATGGATGATTTTACTGTACATGGTAATTCATTTGATGAGTGCTTGCATCATCTTACTCTTGTGCTTAGGCATTGCATTGAAACCAATTTGGTCTTGAACTTTGAAAAGTGCCATTTTATGGTGGAGCATGGGGTAGTACTGGGACATGTAGTATCATCAAGGGGATTAGAGGTAGATAGAGCTAAAGTTGATATCATCCAGTCTCTACCCTATCCAAAGTGTGTCAAAGATGTGAGATCATTCTTAGGACATGTGGGGTTCTATAGGAGGTTCATCAATGATTTTTCTAAGATTGCTTCTCCTTTATGTACCCTGCTTGTAAAGGATGTCTCTTTTAATTTTAATGATGACTGTATGAAGGCTTTTGATCAGTTGAAGTTGACATTGATTTCTCCTCCTATTGTGCAACCCCCAAATTGGGCCTTACCTTTCGAGTTAATGTGTGATGCTAGTGATAAGGCAGTGGGGGCAGTTCTAGGTCAAAGAGTTGGAAAGGTACCTCATGTAATATATTATACTTCTAGAACTCTTGATCATGCACAGTGTAATTACACCACTACAGAAAAGGACATGTATGCTGTTGTCTTTGCGCTTGAAAAGTTCCGTCCTTATTTGTTGGGTGTTAAAGTTACTGTTTATTCTAATCACTCTGCTCTCAAACACTTATTGGAAAAGAAAGATTCAAAGCCCAGGTTAATTAGATGGATGCTATTGTTGCAAGAATTTCAACTAGAAATTGGAGATAAGCCTGGAGCTAAGAATTTAGTTGCTGACCATCTGAGTAGATTAGAAACAGGGGAGAGTGGTAGCCCTTTTACTGATTGTTTTCCTGATGAGACTCTGTATGCTATGACTAGTAGATTACCTTGGTATGCTGATATTGTAAATTATATAGTCACCAAAACTTTTCCCATTGAGTTGACCAGAGCTGAAAAAGAGAAAATAAGAGCTCAATCTAAATATTATGTTTGGGATGAGCCATATTTATGGAAGTTTTGTGGTGACCAGATTATACGGCGATGTGTAGATGATAGTGAAATTCATTCTATTCTAACCTTCTGTCATTCTTCAGAAAGTGGGGGACACTTTGGACCTAAAAGAACATCACATAAAGTGCTTGAGTGTGGTTTTTATTGGCCCACTATTTCTAGTGATACTTATGAATTCTGTAAAAGATGTGAAGTGTGCCAAAAGGCTGGAAACTTATCAAGGAGGAATCAAATGCCTCTGTATAATATGTATGTTTGTGAAATTTTTGATATATGGGGCATTGATTTCATGGGACCCTTTCCCCCTTCTTTTAGATATACCTATATTCTTATGATTGTTGATTATGTATCCAAATGGGTAAAAGCTGTGGCCACTAGGACTGATGATGCTAAGACTGTGGTGAAACATGTTAAATCCCTAATTTTGCATAGATATGGAGTGCCAAGAGCGATCATCAGTGATAGGGGGACTCATTTTTGCAATAGAACTTTAGGTGCCTTGTTAGCTAAATATCATATAATTCATAAGGTATCTACTAATTACCACCCCCAGACTAATGGCCAAGCTGAAATTTCTAATAAAGAGATTAAGGGAATCCTTGAAAAGGTAGTTCAGCCAGATAAGAAGGATTGGAGTTTTAGGGTAGATGAGGCTCTTTGGGCTTATAGGACTGCATATAAGCCTCCAATTGGTATGTCACCCTACAGATTAGTCTTTGGGAAGCCATGTCATCTCCCTGTTGAGATAGAACATAAATCATATTAGACTGTGAAGCAATGCAATCTTGATTATCAGTTAGCAGGAAAAGAGCGTAAATTGCAATTGCAAGAACTAGAAGAGATACGCTTAGAAGCCTATGATAATTCGGTCATCTACAAGGGTAAGGCCAAAGCATTTTGCGATGCCAAACTTATTAGGAAAGAATTTCAGGTAGGTGAGAAAGTGCTGTTATTCAATTCTAAATTGAGACTTTTTCCTGGTAAGTTAAAATCTAGGTGGTTAGGACCTTTTGAAGTAGTAAAGACTTATCCCCATGGTGCTGTAGAGATTTAATCCTTTGCTACTAACAAGATTTTCAAAGTGAATGGTCACAGGCTAAAACATTTCTATGAAGGAGATCAGGTATGTTTAATAGAAGAGATCTGACTTGAGGATCCATGAGCTTCATAAAGTCGAGCCAAAAACTGTAAACAAAGGCGCTGGTTGGGAGGCAACCCAACGTTTTCAGGGAAGTTCCTATTTACTTTTGCTTTTATTTTCATTAATTCTATCTTTTTGCATGCATTAGGGACAATGCATGAATTAAGTGTGGGGGGTGCATCCTACATTTAATTCCTGCAGTTTTTTTGCTTAAAAAAAAAAAAAAACAAAAAAAATTCTTTTCTTATAATAATGCATGATGTGAGTTTATGCTAGGCTTGCTTGTTTAGAAAAAATTTTGTTTTATTAGCTATTTTGCAGTTTATTCTTTTATAAGTGAAGACTTTCAGGCATAATATTTATCCTTCAGAGAAGTTTGAGTTGATCCTCATACATTTTTTTTTAATGAGTAACTCTCTTGATTATCCATCTTATTTGGTCATGTAATATATCCGATTCAAAAGTAATCAAATGACCTGACCCATCTCTTAGACTATTGAATTAGTTGAATAACTCATTAAAATTGTGATTGTACTTGTCTATTTTTCATCTATGAAAAAGAAATAAAAGAGAAAAGAGAGTCAAAGTTGGGAATGACAAGTACCCCTTTGAGGCATGTGCTACTGAGTGTTACCCTTTAAGGCAATACTGCCACTGGAAAGCTTGCTTCCCATACTAGTGAGCCATTAAAATAAATAAAAGTAATGATGAAAATAAAATGGTTGCTCCAGCACCTCTATTCGGGTGAGTGTGAGACAGGAAGTGTTTAATTTCTAAGACCCTATATGGGCCTCGAATATGTGCGAAAGTGGAGTTTGAGAAAAAGAAGAAGAAGAAGAAGAAAAATAAATACAAGGCAAGTTTAGAATCAATTCAATGAGTTATTCTACCTAGTTCAATTGTCTCCATAATTATACCGTGCCTCAATTTTTCTATCATAAACTTTTAGACCTCTTGATCAGTGTATGCATATCTAAAAGGGATGGATAATTATTGATCTTGTTACTTCATTATGAAAATGTTATGAGGTTGATGAATAAACTCTCTAAGAATAGTTGGATGTCTAGTAGGTATTCACTTATTAAAGGAGAGACTAATTAATTCAATAACATTGTTTTTCTTAAGCAAGCCCTGACCTAGTGTGAATATCATAAATATGCATGATTTTATAAGAAAAGGAAGGGTAAGTTTTAGGTCGAGTCTAAAATTTCTTTGCACGAGGACGTTCAAAGTCTAAGTGTGGGGGAATTTGTTAAGTCAAAAATCATGCATCGTTTTATTAATTATTTTGACTATATGTTACACATTATTGCATATAATTTACTTTATTTTGTATATTTTCCAGGTTAGGCATTAATAAAATAAAAATGAGAAGATAAGACGTCGAAACTCCGATTTTACACGATTTGCTGAAAAGACGGTCCAATAAATAATTTATGGAAAATATTATTTCCGTAATTATTTAGTTGGGCTAGGGTTTCAAGAGTTGGAAAAAACAAGAAGTCTTGGAGGAGAAGAAGTCTAAGGAAGAGATGAAGAAAACCTTAATTACTAACCCTAATCCCCCTCCTTTCCTCCCTATATATAACATCATAATCTCCATCACCATGACCATGCCTCATCTCCTCAACCCACGCAGCCCATCTTCATCACAGTCTCCTCTTCACCTTTATCACATCATCACATCATCACATCATCATCATCCTCATCATCATACACTATCACGCCTCTTCCTCCTCATCCATCATCATCATATTGATCACCATAAGCCACGCCACCCATCAAGCAAAGTAGGATTATTCTTGTTTCTTTTTATTTTAAATTTTTTTTTTATGCTTTGTTTTATTTATTTTGTGTTAAGTTTACTATTAAACATGGAGTATTTGGATGAATTGTGTGATTTTAATTTTAATATGAGTGAGTAATTTTTCTTATGCTTAGTATAATCTTCTTGAAGCCATGCCAAATTAATTATTTTGAAACAAGTTTTATGCTTTAATGCCTAGTTGATTTATATTCATGATTCTTTAGCGATTGGCGTTTATCATTTATGAAATTTGTATTAAATCGATTAGAATGCATGCTAGTTGATTAAATACAATTTCGATTGATAGTTTAGAAGATTATAATACGTAAAAGTTATAATCTTTTAGGCTTAGGTATCACCCTAATTAATCATGGATGGCTCAAACCCTTCTCTTTTAATTAGGTAATCGCTTTAGATCTTTGTTAAATCGATTTGTTGGTAAATTGGTTGCAAAGTGTTAAATGATGTTTTTCTAATTCTTAATGCTCTAATTTGGTTAAATTTTTACGCTAGTGTAAAGATTATCAAATTAGTAGGGTTTATATTAGGGTTGGACCTAAGTAAACTAGGATCTAAAGAAAAATGGGGAAGAACCGCTGGTGGATGTCTTCTATAGTTTAACTCATGAATGAAATTAACTTGTGTGTTGATGATAAATATTAATTTGCATGGTGGATTGAGATTATACTAAGTATTCTACATAAATTTGACAACTTTTGATCATTATTTGTTGCTTGGAGTTAATTTGATTAGCTTGTTAATTTTTGTTTTATTTTTATTAGCTTCAATATAATTTCAATCGACCCCCCCCAAAAGTATAGTCTTTTAGGAGAGTCTAGGTAATTTTAGATAGCTTAGATTTTGATTTTTAGAGTGGTTATAATTTCAGATTGATTTATAATCAATTTTAGTCTTTAATTACCGGTTTGTTAGAAATTAGATTAAAAATATTTATTTTTGTTCGTTTTTGATTTTTATTAGTTCCTAGAGTTTATATAGTGCCCTAATCTGCCCATATTTAATTTCGTAATTTTTGGAAGTTATTTGATAATTTTCCAGAATTATTTTGTGAAATTGATATGTGCAGGTTTTTAGGTTATTAATTCTGAAAATTTCGATTTTAATTTTTAATTAACGATTTTTTGGTGTTGTTAAGTCCAAAAATTATGTCCTAGGATTAGGGTAATTTTATTGATTAATTTCATTTTTATATTTATGCTGATTATTTTATTTCTAATTTTCGATTTATTATTCTGCTGAATATTCTGTGCTAATTTTCTGATCTGATTTTTCTGAAATAAAGTAGATGCAATTTAGAGTTTATAAGCTCGTAGTCCTGAAGTATAATGTTTTAGGTTACTGTTTGATAATTTTAATATTTATTTCTCTGATTATTAATTGCTGTTTTGAATTTTAATTAGAATTTCAGTTATTATTCTGATTTTATTTTTCTAAGTTATTAGGGGGGCTTTTTACTGTTTTATTTCTAGAATATAAACCAGAATATTTAGGAACATCATTGGGTGTTTTCCTAGATTTTTATTCATTAGACTTTAATTATTTTAGAATTATTAAGATTAGATTTAATAAATTGGATTGGTAAAATCATTTAGAATTAAGCTGGCCTTTTTAAAACAATCTTTCCTCGTAGATCGATCCCTACTTCCCTATGCTATAAAAAAAGTATTTAATAACCGAAGTAGTGGTTAAATTTGTAGCTCTCGACAAGCTTTACATCTTTTAATGGACATTGGTTCTTATTTTGTTGTTTATTTGTGTTGTTATTTTGGTCTTTGTTTTAACAATTATTTATCTATCAATTTTTTAGGATGGTTGCAAGGTGTGATTGTCGAGGCAATTGCTGGCTTAACAATCTTTATTCATTAAGGAAAAAGTGGTACACTGGCTTTTCAAAGAAGAACTTTTAAAGAGGGTACTATTTTTATAAAGCAGCGAGAGCGTGAACAACTCAATTAGGAGGCGGTTGCATGCAACTATTAACTTGTGTGACTTCTACGACATATTCTATGATATTGTGTTAGAGTGAATTGACATGAAAAATGGTGGAAATCACAAATGTTTTAAGGGTAATCTGGAAATGGCATTTCCCATTGGTACATTTGTTGAAACATGCTAGGTCTATTTACACTATTGAAGTTTATCGATTATTTGAGAAAGAGCTTGTTAAAGGGGCTTCATATGATCCGGATGAGTTGCATAGCGATACATCTGATAGGGTGTTTCGTGTATTAGATATAAGTTATTCATAAAAATGTTGGGGTCAAGGATTAGATGAATATACTTTTGAGTATACTATTATTTTGAACATAGAAAGGGGCTTAATTGATTGCACTTGCCAAAAGTTCACTAAGGTCAGGTTTTATGTTCACATTGCTTGCGAGTTATGCATACTTGTTGTGTTCAAAACATGTTAGATAGGTGCATTATGAAGCGATGGAGTAAGGGCATTAAAGAAAGTCCAAGCAACGAACTCAATGTTGAAAAGGGTATAAAAGACACTATAGTGTGTTCTTCTATGTAGAGGATGCAAATGGCTAGAAAAGTGAATGCATTACTTCCTACTAGCCAAATGAATAGAGAAGCATGAATCCTATGTGAGGAGTACTTTTGTAAATTGAAGGAGTTAGTTGAAGTAGAAGTGGGGTTAGTTTATGTGGAGGATAATGTTCACTAAGATGGTTTGAGTTTGGCAAAGAGTGTCTTGAACTCCTGGATCTCAGGGAAAATGACAAAGGAACAAGAGATTGAAGAGTACTAATGAGAAAAAGTGCAATCAAGCAAAAGCAAGAAAGAACAAGTTGTCGGCACATAATCTCAAAAGTTTTGAAGGATTACCCAAGGTATGGTAAGTTCAATTATCTATAATAAAGAATGTTGTGTTTCAATGAACAATTGTTAATACAAAATCTGAACAGTTAATTCCTATGTTGTGAATACCTTATCAGAAGTGATTTTTATTTTTTCGTATTATTTCTGTTTGTAGGTAACTAATTTGGAAAAGAAGAAATCCGCAGAGGTTATACCAGCAAATGTCATAGGTTCTCAGGAATTATTCAAGGTATGGTGACTTTAGTCTTGCACACTGAAGAACTATGTGTCTCGGTCAACATTTCTTAATACAAACTTTGTACAATAGATTATTATGTTCTAACAGTTTACCATGAATGATTTTTTTTGTTGATATTATTAATTTTTATAGCTAATTACTTTGGAAGGTCAGAGATCCACAAAAGTTGCAGCATAAAATGCAAATGCTGTTTTGGTACATGTTGATAAAGGAATTGTATTATTGTTATATTTGTTTTTAATTGGATCTATGTTGTGAAGTTTTTTATATTGTTTGAACTTTGTCGTTTGTTGTAAAGTTTTGCTTCATGTCTTATGCATATTACCTTATTGCGGATCAAAAGAGATCTTAGCTAAAGATCCAAGTGATGTTCTTTTGCTCAGGTTTGTAATGAGCGATTCTAAGTGTATTTATTCTTAACTTGATCTACGTTGTGAATTTATTTACATTGTTTTCTTTTTGGAGTTTATTGTAGAGTTTTGCTACATTTCCTATGAATATGCCTTTTTGTGAATTAAGAGATTTGTTAACTAAGAGTCCAAGAGGTGGTATGTTGCCTCAGGTTTGTGATGAATGCTTCTATCATTAGTTTTGAACAATAACAACTTTACATATAAACAATTTTATTCATTGATATGTCAATGTGGCTTTTTCAACTTTATTCCAGAATGGTACTCCTTTGGAATAAATTATATTCTGGCCCTGAAAGTTTGGCGTAAATAATTTTTGGGACCTATAACCTTAGAAACGATTTCCTGGTCCATCCAACTTTGTTGTAAATAATTTCTGGAACCAAACTTGCCAAAAGTAGTTTTCTTGATTGCAAAAAGACCCCTAAGATTTTTAAATTTTCATTTTAACATCAATCCTTAAAAACTTACTTTCGAAAATATAAAATTTGTATATGTGTAATTTTTCTCGTTAGTAGTATTTTTGATTCTCTTTCATTTGGTATCAGAGCCACATGACCAAAAATAATTAAGATTACTATGCTAATTAAGAATTAATTAAGGATTAATTAAGCTAATTAACTATGATTAATGCTTGAATGATCTCCTGCTTGCCCTGGACTGAATTATTCACACATTGTTCACTCACCGGAAGACATTTCTCCAGCAACACCTCAATTAAACTATATAACTGATATAGTTTTAGAATTAAAAGCAAAATTAGCTAAAATCAAGACTGAAGTCAAGGAGTTTAAGAAACAAATATCTGTAATCCACTTTTTTTTAGTCAACGAAGTTAGAAATAGCGGAAGATCTACTTCCAATATTAGTACTCCATTTCAGTACAAATATCCTTTCCAAAACCCAAAAAACAAGAATCCATTTCCTTTGCATCATATAAAAATCCAAAAAGAAGTAGGAGAAAAATCAGATGAAATATCAGCTGAAAAGGTAGAGAAGGAAGAAGAAGATGGAATATAAGCAGTATACACTTGAAAAGCTACATAATATGTTTGAGAAAAAACAAAATCCAGAAGAATTAAACAAAGATTATGGTCATAATTAGTGATAAACATAATGTATTATCTGATAATAATGAAGAGACTAATAATGTCCAATTAGAAGAAGAAATACATCGGCAGATGAACCTTATTAAGCCTTTTTTCAATGTTCAAATATTTCTTCTCTATTGCGAGTTTCATTTATGTTTAAGATATATCCTGTTTGACTGATGGGGGTAAGACCAACTTCTTTAAAGGTTGTAGTCTTCCTTGGGATGAACCCGAAGGAAAAATTAGCTGTACGTCCTGTAGAAATGTACCTAGGTCTTATGAAATGAGTATTTCTTCTAGAAAATTCACCAACTTCTTAAATCTAAATACCACATAGACTACTATAAATTTTCTAAACTATATTGAACATAGTTTCTTCGACACTGTAATTGACTGGTATGATTTATTAGATAAAGATGGTAAAAATACATTAAGAATGATGGAAACACCAGCTGCAATGTTTAAGAATTTATGTAAGGAAATTGACACTAAGTTTGTCGGAGCTCAATTTGATTCAGAAGAAAAAGCAAGAGAATGGCAGAGAAAGATTAATAATATATAATTATGGGATATTAGATATCTGAAAAATTATATTGCTGAATTTAGTCAATATTATTACAAAATTTGGCATAATAAGACTAATCTTGGTATGTTCTATGACAAATTGCCATGTTCGATAAATTCCATAATTAATGAAAAATACATTGTATGGTTTGAACAACCCAATGTGATAGATATCCTTAGTTCAAGAATCTCTTGTTTAAGAAAATAGGTCAATGATCAATGTCTTGATCTCCAAAAGTAAAAGAAAATTAAAAAGAAATTCCCAACTTGCTAAGATTTACATCACCAATGAGGAAAAGAGCCTGAAAGGAGAAGAAAAAAAAAATTCTATAAGAAAAAGAGCTTTAATAAGCAAATGGGAGAAGAGTATAGAAGAAAATATTATAACAAATCAAGTACTAGAAAACGAAGATTTTTTAGGAAAGTAGCTTATTATCCTACAGGGAAAAATAATCGGTAGGACATTATGCTAATGAATACAAAAATAGGGAGAATAACAAGCTTATTAGAACCTTGAGAAGCCTAGATTATGTTGAGCTTAGTGAAGATGAGGCACTAGACTTAGCCCTAAATAGCAACAAAGGAATTACTAAAATTATCTTGGACAATAAACATGAAGAAAGTGATTATGAAGAAACAAGTCATATGATGGAAAGTAGCTCGATTAGTTTTGATGATCTTCAAGGAGAAGAGTTTGTTGTAGATAATGATAATGAGGAAGTCAAAGGAGATTGGGTTCTTTCCATAATCCAAAAGGACATGATCTATAAAAAATCCATCTTTCAATTAAAGAGCAAGTATGTTTGTGAGATGATGGAAGGAGATCTTGAAATCAAAGATTGTGAGTATAATGTAAGGGAGGTTAATCTCATTAATTGGAAAAACATCCTTAAAGCATAACAAATATAGAAAATATCGGTTTATCCATGTCGGAAGTGTCCAAATTTAAATTACTCCATTACAATATTATGGAAAAGATATTGATCTTTATGCTTTGCTTTGTGATATCAGAAACACTAAATTTAATAATCAAATCATCACAGGGATTAAGACTAATTTATGGATCGGTAGGATTCAATTGTCCGCTTGGATATTATGTGAGTCTAGAAGATGAGTTTGCCAAAAATTTTCTATCTAAACTGTTGGAACGGACATGAAAAGAGGGGGATATCTATTAAGGATATTTTGAAAAATTATCTACAAATTGGATAATATTATAGACCCAAAAACTAAGGCGACAATGATAGAAGTAGAAAAATTTGAAAGTCCTATCCCTATGCAAAAAATTCAGAGGATCACATCTAATCCTCAAGAGATAAAACTTAACAGGTTATGGATATCTAGCTTTGTCCATCTTACAAAAATCAACAAGAAAAATGTGATAAAAATTGATGGAAATCATAAAATAACCATTAAGCTCCAAATATTAAGAAGCACGAGTAGAAGATCAGAATGGGAAGAAGGATCTTTATCAACTAAAGAAGAACTTAAAGAAGATGATGCAATTAGTATGACTAGTGAAATGAGCATAACAAGTTTTGAATCTATAAGACCCAGTATAGACCGAAGTATGAGTCTAGAAAGAAAGATCATTGGGTACAAAATAAGAACTATTAGTGAGCCAATTTATG
Source organism: Carnegiea gigantea (assembly GCA_029747015.1). Taxonomy (NCBI): domain Eukaryota; kingdom Viridiplantae; phylum Streptophyta; class Magnoliopsida; order Caryophyllales; family Cactaceae; genus Carnegiea; species Carnegiea gigantea. Next base: position 98,269 of record JAKOGI010000857.1, on the reverse strand, counting down.
AGGATGAATTAGTCAAAAACATGACTATAGGAAATATGTTATGAAGTCACCAATACAAAACCTAATAGTATCTACATCCCAATAAACGTATGCTTAGAGGGATATAATAAATATAAGTTGTGTGCCTACATAGATAGTGGTTGTTCTGTATACTTTTGGAAAAGATCATTATTTCCAGAGTTTATGTGGAAAAGAGCTAAAAGTCCTTTACAAGTGAGACTAGTTAATAATAGCATTATGAGTCACAATGAAGCCATAGAAGGATTATCCATAGAATTAAGAGCAGTTCAATGCATTACACCAGTTCTATGGGCTACTGATCAACCCTCTCATGATATGATTACTGAAAATAATTTTTAGAGATTATATTCTCCATGCACACAGACCATAAATCAAATAATATTCACAATTAATAGTCACTAAGTTCCTATTGAAAAATTAAGTAAGGCTTACACTTAATAGAAAATTGAGTTTGCACACAGCCAGTGTGGTAAGAAGGTACTGCCAGTACAACATGAAATTAACTGATAATCTCATTACTCGAATTATTTATTAAAGAGCAAATTGTCGACAATAAGAAAAATTATGTAAAGAACTCTTCTCTGATAATCCACTATAATTTTGGGATAAAGATAAAACATTTGCTAAAATCACTCTATTAAATCCCAACACTATTGTCCAAGTCGAACAAATGGTGTACACACACTAACATATTTAGGAATTTGATAAACAAACCAAAGAACTTCTGGATAAAGGATTAATCAGAAACAGTAAGAGTCCTTACACCAGTCTCGCTTTCATGGTAAGAAATCATACAGAAGAAAAAAGAGGAAAAGCAAGAATGGTAATCAATTATAAAAAGCTTCATGATAATAATGTCTTTGATGGTTACTATATTCCTAACAAAACTGTCCTTTTTAATAGAATTCAAGGAGCTTCGGGTTCTAAAAATGGATTGTAAAAGCGATTATTGGTAGATAAAAATGAATGAGGAAAGAATTCCTTCAATTGCTTTTAGTGCCCCATAATGACATTATGAATGGATAGTAATGCCATTTGGTCTTAAAAATACACCTCAAATATTCCAGAGAAGAATGGATAACATCTTCAAAGATCTTAATCATTGTTGTTTAGTTTACATCGATATTATCCTTGTCTTTTCCAAAACCACAGAACAGCTTAAAGATGATGTCTTAACTATCACCCAAAGATGCATTGACCATGGTATTATACTTGATAAGAACCAGTGCACTTATGCTAAATAAGAAATTGAGTTTTTAGATCTAGAGATAAAGTCTGGACAGATCATCCTCCAAAAGCATATTTTCGAAAAAATAGAAAATTTTCCTGAAAAGATTGAAGATAGAAAATAATTAGAAAGGTTTCTTGGGTGCCTTACCTTTGCTTCAGATTTCATTAAAGATTTAGCTAAACTAAGAAAGTCATTGCAATAAAAACCTAAGAAAGAAATAAGTTGGATATGGACCACTAATGGTACAAAGATTGTTCAAAATTTTAAAAAGATGTGTAATAATCTTCCTATTCTTAATTTACCTAATGAAGGAGATGACATAGTTTTTAAGACAAATGCTAGCAATGAGCACTGGAGCATAGTACTCAAAATCGAAGAAGGCGAAAAACTCTGCAAATATTGCAGTGGAAGTTTTAATAAAGTAGAATGCAAATATCCCACGATAGAAAAAGAAATCCATATAGTCATAAGGGGAATTGAGGAGTGCTTAATCCTTTTAGCCCCAAAATCTTTTCTTATTCAAACTAATTGCAAAGAAATACTTGGTTTTGTGAAAAAGAATTTATCAAATATGCAAGTGTAAGGGCCACTTCTGCATTGGCAATTATGGCTTAACCAGTTTTCCTTCTCCAATGAATATGTACAAGGATCGGAGAACTCTCTGGCAGACACTTTAACTTGAGAACTCGCCAATGGTGATCATCAAAGCAGACCTCCTGCCAGAAAAGGAGGAAATCCATAACGAAATGCTATCATTACTAGAATGGGTTTCACCTTCTAGTAAAGTCCTTATTGATAGCTTAGAATTTCATATAAAAAGTAGATCATGCTTTGGTCTTCTTTCTTCTGCCTATCTAATAGCCCAAAGATTTTCCCTACTAAAGTTACAAGTTAATTACCTCAGATGTCCTTATGATATCCAAGAAAAAATAAGCTCTCATGTTCAAGAAAAATGGTTCCATGAGTGGTACGCAGCCTGTATCGATTATTATCACAACTATTCTTATGATATTTGGGAGTCTTGGATTACAATGATCTATTTTTCTGATAAGCCTGGAGCTGGTGGTGTTAGTTTTCCAGCCAACTCAACCTCTCCAAATGACCCTCTCATCAAAGCTTGGAAATACGGGATGATAGTTGACTTTATGAAAATCCCGGATCCAAAGTTCCCATTTTTCTCAACACTAAACAAGTCGCAATAATGTATATTCAAGAAGATCCATTGGATTCTTATGTCTTCTGATGGTCCAACAAAAATTCTATATAGCAGACCCCTACATTTGGAGGTACATTATGCACTAATCGAATATAGAAATGGAAGAGCCAAATCAGCCCATTGTCTTGTTTAGATTGTTGATTACGATGATCCCTATGATCAATGACAAGATTGATTTCCAGAACGAGGAGGATTTGTTATCGATCCTGCTTTAGCAAGAGCCATCAGGATTTACAACATTTATCATCAAAGTTAGGTACTAATTGAACAAGAAAAAATATTAATGTATTGTGGGAATACTACTTTCGCCTATGACAATGGGTTTAAAGAATACGTGAAGGTGGAAGGAGCAATCACAGAAGATATCTTTGACTACCTCCTTGACGTTGGAGCTAGAAAATTCTTATCAGAAAAAGAAAAGAAATATCTTCTTGAATTATTTGAGAAACGGGACCCAGAGCATCTTTAATTAAGTGAAGGTTTTGATGATTGTCCAGATAATGATGGTCTGGGAGATATAATTAAAGTTAAAGGCATGCAGAATCTCAATACTGATGACTAGTCTTGTCATCATTAAAAGCTCTGAAAAGTGGTTGTTCCATTATTGTACTATTTTGACAAGTGTCCAGTTTGTAAAATAAGGCAGTCTACTGTAGACATATGAAAGTACTGTAGCCATGTAATAAATCAGTGTGCTCTATAGCTAATAGGAAATCCCATGTACCCCAATCCCTATTTAAAAGGAGAGGTTGAGCGTGGAGAAGGGACACGTTCATTTGAGCATTCTTGAGCAAAAGAGAAGTCGGAATTCTCCATTTCTTTATGAGCAAGCATCTCTAATGATCTTAGCTTAAGTCTCTCTTCAAGCTTTTCATTGTAATATTTCCACTTTCAAACTTTCAATGAAAGAAGTTTCCCAGTAGGAGGCGTTATTCAATTAAACCTTATGTCTTAAATATTATAATTTCTTTATTAAAGTTCCACTATCCTTGAAAAAGATTTAAAACTTGATTAGTGACTATGTTCTAAGGTAGAAAATGAAACGGATCTGTGCTATGCATGATCTCAGAAAAGTGGGATTAAGATTAGCAATCTCTTTAAACTGGAAGGTAGAGGAACGCAGGAATCCAGCGCCAACTAAGTTATGGTAATAGTCGAAACTCTCTAATTAAGTTTTAATTATTTTGCTAAGTACGGTGGGCCGTTAATCATAGAAAATATAATATTTGAGATATAAGTAATAGATTATGATAACTAGTACTATTAAAGTCATTATAAGAAGTCTAAATGTAAACATAAGCCTAGTTTTGCAAAACAGTCCAAAATTTTGAAGTATTTGCATTTGGAGCCTTGCAAGGACTTAAAAATAATTATTTGTGACCCAGAAATCAGATACCCCAAAGTTTTGTGCTCCAAAAACCATTTGTGCTAAACTAAATAGTCTCATAAATATTTTTCTAAAATCGTGATATCAAGAAACCATTTCACCAAACCTCGAGGGACTGCAAAGCAATTTATTCGCTCCTTTGTGCATGAATGTGCCTTAACACTGGACCAACTTCTCAAAGCAATGTTGTGCTTACATTGAACTTGTTGTCCAATTCCAACTAAATGATCGAAGTTTTTGTTAAGTGAGTTGAGCTAGTTATATGGTAATTTTGGGATTTACATGTTATTATTCTATATATAATATTTTTACCTTTTAAATTTTTTTTATTTTGTTGGGTACAATTGCTGTAGTTGGATATTGTCCCTCATTTTCTTTTGATCCAAGAACTATAGGAGGTTTGACATCGATGATGTTTCAATCATTTATTGGTCAATCGCCAATAAACGGAGCATGTAACCAGCCTCGTAATAATGATGCATAATTGGTTGATGAATAATCATACTTTGGATGTGATAAAGTTTTCCTTCGACTAGATCACGTTTGATATGTTTGATAAACAGTTTATGGGGTTTACATATGTAGTTCATGTATATTGATGGTTTTTTTTAATGAATCCTATTACTAGTAATATTAGTATATCATGGAAACGTATATGTTGTAGTATATGACTCGATTTATAATGAAAGGGTTTATGTGTTTTGATAATATAACGTTTGTTGACACTACTAGCTTTGTCCATTCACAATGTCTCATTAGAAAATGAACCATGATAAATTGTTAAATTGACAAGTTATATTTCTTATTGTAGCAATTATTCATTTGTTAGGAGTGAACTGCAATGAAGAATGTTTTATGATATAGTGAATAATGATATAAGGGCACAATGAACAAAGTACCGCTTACTGTTTAGGATTTAGGATTTTGAGTGTAGAGTTAGGGTTTATGGTTTAGGGTTTGCGGTTTACGGTTTAGGGGATAGATTTAGGGGTTAGCGATTAGGGTTTAGCATTTAGGGTTTGTGAACTTTGATGAAGAATACTTTATGATATAGTGAACAATAATGCAATGGCAAATGCACAAAGTAGCATTTCTTATTGTAAATGTATATTTTTTAAACCATTTACTATTTAGGATTTAGGATTTTTGAGTGTAGGGTTAGGGTTTGTGGTTTATGGTTTACAGTTTAAGGTTTAGGGGCTAGGGGTTATGGCTTAGGGTATACAATAAGAAAATAGTAAATGAACAAAGTAGTACACCAAACCCTTAAAAAAGATGCCTGGGGTTATTTTGACTAGCCACTTAGAGTGGGTTGAGACCTTTATTCAGGGGAGGTTAGAGGGGACCTCAAACAACTGTCTAAGATTTGGGCACAATTAGGCCCTATTCTTCCTCCTGACCCTCTTGAGTAATCCAATGTGGCGTTACAGGGTTAGGGAGCTAAGACTAGGTTGTTTAACTTCTTCGGTAGATGTCGCTTGTGTGACTGGGAGCCTGTGGGGTTGGATTTAGAAGGGTTAGTCGACCATGTAATAACTCGACCCTAACCCATATTTATTTATTTAAATCATATTTATTTATTTATTTAATTAATCATATTTGTTCATTTAATTAATCATGTTTATTGATTTAATCACTCATGGTTATTGGTTTAATCAAATCATGTTTATTAATTCAATTACACTCAATTTATATATTTACCAAATTACCTTATGTCATCTAAATTTTCTGCTTTCATTTATCGTATTTAAGCATCCTAGTTGAGGGATATTTCATTTGGGTCCCACTTTACAATTCAAGTTTCATTGATTGGAAATTCTAGTTTTGTTGATTGATTAAGTTTCAGGTAAACAAATAGTAGGCCTCGATAATTATGATTGAGCATTAAATTATTTTTGTAATGTCGCAAAATTTTTAAGTTTTAGCTACGAAAAAAGTTGGGCCCGAATTCATTTATTTTAGCCCAATTCATTAGGCCCAAGTTATGACTTAATTCCATTGGGCTCAAATTTTAGCCCGAAAATTTGGTGCAATTAAATTAAGTTAATTACTATTATTTGTGCCTAATTTTAGTTAGCGAAAAGCCACTTTTGGTTTCAATTTTCAGCCACATATTCAGCCATATATAAGTATATCCCCATGCTATGAAATCATCAAAATATCACCAAAAAAAGAGGAAGCAAGCTCTCTTATTTCATCTCTCTCTACACGGCGAGGGAGCCCACCACAGCCCCAAACACTATTCCGGCCAGTTTTCGGCTAGCTTCCGGCCACCTCCAACATCTCCGAACACCTTGGCAACTTTAGCCACCATCCTACATCCTCAAACCATCAAATATCACCTCTCTCTACTTGTCTTCAAGTTTAAAGTGAGTAACCCTAAACTTGTCTCTTTGGATTTTGAGTTTTGATTCTTGTTTTGCTATTTATGGTTGTTGATCATGTTGGATTGATAGAATCAAGGGTTATTTTGATGTTTTTATTACTTGAAATAAGCTTGAAGCATGCTAGGGCTTAAGGGTAATCATGTTCATGCAAGCTTAATGTTAAAGTGTTGGATTTTGATTGTTTTGTCCTTAATTTGGTCGTCTTCTAACCTATTGGTGTTTACGATGATGTTTTTGGTGATTTGAAATGAGTTAGAGTGAGTCCAAGTTGGCCACAAACTAGGGTTTTGGCAAGTAATGTATGGTTTGGATTAAATTAGCATTAAGCTTGGTTTGTGTGTGTATTTAATTGAAAAATGATCTTTATTGGATATGATTATAAAGGCTAATGACATGATTTACGAAAAATTACAGCGGAAGACTTATTGATAGTAGGCGCTACCGCCGGCCTGATAAGGACAAAGCTTACTGAAACCATTTAATCTTACAACTCATGTTCACAATCACAATATCTATTAAAATGAAACACTCCAAGACCGAAGTTCATAATAGTTCAACCTCAATACAATCGACTTAATCATACTTACAATTGCTAATGCGCACTCTACACTACACAAGTATATTGAATATAGACCCAACTTAACCCTGGGGTCGATTACAACATTCATGCTATGTTGAATCCACTGTGAGCATCTGATAACTTCCAAAAGGGCTTGCTAAATGGAGAAACATGTGATGCTTCATCACCTAGAATGGAAAACATGAAAACAATTCGAAAATATGAGCTAAAACTCAGTACACGCATTCCTGCATTTTAAAATGAGCGTAGAAATACTGTTGATGGGTACCCGCCTTTGTAATTCATTTAGTTCGTAATAACAATAAAAATGAAACTAATATGAAATTGAATTGCTCATTATTATCTGGATGTGAACCCCTTGTAATGATATGATCTATACATAGGTGTATACCTGCCAATCCGATCAAGACTTAGCCTGAAACCGTGCGGGTAAATGATGGTTGAAGCCCTATAGATGATAACTGACGGGGTCACAAGTTAAATGGCAAATCACTGTATAAACTGATTCATTGATAAACTCATTAAGAGTTATAACTTGGTAAACATGTCTACTTTCCAAAGATACAGCCAATAGATGTACCTTGAGTCTTTAAAAATGTCATCTGACTTGATAAATGTCATGTGTTTCATAAATGTCGTCTCACTTCATAAATATGTTCTGACTTGATAACACTTATGCATAATGGGAAATGATAACTAAGCCTCGATGCTGTTTCATAAATGTCATTGTAGGTATATGTAGCTAGTAAATGATCCTTACTCACTTAATTGAGTAAGTAAAAGTATGTGTAACAGAAATTGAGTAATCAAATGGTATACATAACTTGGGTATTTTAATATAACTTCAAAACTGAATTAATAAAAGTAATTAAATTCGATATGAAGTAAATGAAAGTAAAATAGACCACAATGAGATAAATGAGATTATAAAGGAAAAGGCCTTGATGGTGACAAACCAGAGAGTGGTTTTGGCCTTTTCTGAAATAGGTTACTGATACGGATTTAAGGCTCGCTGATGTATAACTTGGTTCAAGATAACAGTGAGTACACTTGATTAGCTTGATAAATATATTTAATACATTTTGAATGGAGTAAAGTAATAGAGGTTTGGGGCTGAAAGAGATATATCTTAGTTCAAAATAGCATAAACTGTAGTAACTTGGTCTGATAAATATGGTTTCTGAGACAAAAATTCTTCTCACTTCCCATATTTTATTCACAAGTTCATTAAATACAATTTTTCACCCCAAATAGATTATTGATCCCAATTAATGTTATTAAACTCCCTAAACTTGGTACTTTCTTTGTAATATCTATAAGTGATTCAAAACTCATAATTAAGCTCCTAAAATACATGTTTCTCTTCTTTTCTCTCATAAATCGAGCTGAAAATGCCAATAAAATTCATGAATACTTATTTCTCCCTTAAATGACCTTACTTGGCCCAAAATATACAAAATAAGTGCATGATCAATCTCACTCAATCTTTATTATTGCTCTTTATATAATTACTCAAAATGTTTTCAAAAATTACTAAACTCCAAATACTCAACCAAAATTCATGAAATTTTATAGGAAATTCGAAAATTATATGGGCAATCTACAGTACATTTTTCAAAAATTTCCTCCAAGTGTACGCTGCAAGGAAAGTGCAATAATAGCCTAATTTACACCAAAGCAGCTTAGCTCACTTCAAAAATTCATAACTTTCACCCTTGACCTCAGATGAAGACTTAAAATCCCAATATGGAAAGATTAAGAAGTCCTAAAAAATGTTCATTTGCAACACTAAACATGATTCCTACAATAGGGTTCCCAAAATGGGGTTAGAACTCAAGTGAGTCAGTTTTGATCTAACCAATGCAGTTCTCATAAAATGACCATAACTTTGTCCGCTGAACTTGAATTAAGGCGATTTAAAAGAAATTTAAAAGCTAACACACTGAAATATCTACTCATCAAAAATCATACTTTTCCAATGGGCTGATCATTGCCAGTTTAACCCCAAAGTATGCCCTATTTTCTGAAATTTTTAGCCCTCACTGTTTTAGCTTTTCCTTCTCTTTTCACACAAATTCTCAGCTTAAACCATTTTATTTAAAAGCATGTAAATAATATTTGGTCCATCCTAACATCATACAAAACCACCACACTTAATTTCACTTCATAATCATATCTAATAAAGATCATTTTTCAATCAAATACACACACAAATTAAGCTTAATACTAATTTAATCCAAACCATACATTACTCGCCAAAACCCCAGTTTTCGGCCAGCGTTTGGACACCTCCAACCTCCCCCAATACCCTAGCACCTCTAGCCACCATCCTTTATCCTCAAACCATCAAATATCACCTCCATCTCTACTTTTCTTCAAGTTTAAAGTGAGTAGCCCTAAACTTGTCTCTTTGGATTTTTGGTTTGGATTCTTGTTTTGTTATTTATGGTTGTTGATCATGTTGGACTGATAGAATCAAGGGTTATTTTGATGTTTTTATTGATTGAAATAAGCTTGGAGCATGCTAGGGCTGAAGGGTAATCATATTCATGCAAGCTTAATGTTAAAGTATTGGATTTTGATTGTTTAATCCTTGATTTGGTCATCTTCTAACCTATTGGTATTTATGATGATATTTTTGCTGATTTGAAGTCAGTTGGAGTGAGTCCAAGTTGGCCATAAAGTAGGGTTTTGGCAAGTAATGTATGGTTTGGATCAAATTAGCATTAAGCTTGGTTTGTGTGTGTATTTGATTGAAAAATGATCTTTATTGGATATGATTATGAAGTGAAATTGGGTGTGGTGGTTTTGTATGATGTTGGGATAGACCAAAGCTTGTTCGCATGTTTTTAAGGAATGGTTTAAGTTGAGGATTTGTGTGAAAAGAGAGGAAAAAGCTAAAATAGTGAGGGCTGAAAATTTCAGAAAACAGGGCATACTTTGGGATTAAACTTGTAATGATCGACCCATTGGAAAGTATGATGTTTGGTGGGTATATATTTCAGTGTGGTAGCTTTCAAATTCCTTTTGATTCACCTTAATTCGAGTTCTGTGGACAAAGTTATGGTCATTTTATGAGAACTGCGTAGGTTAGACCAAAACTGACACACTTGTGTTCTAACCCCATTTTGGAAACCCTATTGTGGGAATCTTGTTTTGTGTTGCAAATGAAAATTTTTTGGAACTTCCTAATATTCCCATATTGGGGTCTTAGGTCTTCACTTGAGGTCAAGGGTGAAAGTTATGAATTTTTGAAGTGAGCTGACCTGCTTTAGTGTAAATTGAACTGTTATTGCAATTTCTGTGTAGCGTATATTTGGAGAAAAATTCTAAAAAATTTACTGTAGATTGCCCATATTATTTTCAAATTTTCTATAAGATTTTATGAATTTTGGTTAAGTATTTAGAGTTTGGTTATTTTTGGAAGCATTTTGAGTAATTGTGTAAAGAGCAATAATAAACATTGAGTGAGATTGATCATGCACCAATTTTGTTATTTTTGGGCCAAGTAAGGTCATTTAAGGGGGAAATAAATATTCATAGATTTTATTGGGATTTTCAACTTGATTTATGAGAGAAAAGAAGAGAAACATGTATTTTGGGAGCTTAATTATGAGTTTTGAATTACTTATGGATATTACAGAAAAAAGTACCAAGTTTGGGGAGTTTAGTAGCTTTCATTGGGATCACTAGTCTATTTAGGGTGAAAAACTGTATTTAATGGACTTGTGAATGAAATATTAGAAGTGGGGAGAATTTTTCACTCAGAAACCATATCTAGCAGACCAAGTTACCACACTTTATACTATTTTGTACCAAAATATATCTCTCTTGGCGTCAAACCTCTATTACTTACTCAATTCAAAATATATCAAATGTACTTATTAAGCTAATCTAGTGTACTTATTGTTATCTTGAACCAAGCTGCCCATCAGCGAGCCTTAAACCCGTATCAACAATTTATTTCAGAAAAGACCAAAACCACTCTCCCATTTGTCACCATCAAGGCCTTTTTCTTTGTAATCTCATTTATCTCATTGTGGTCTATTTTACTTTCATTTACTTTATATCGAATTTAATTGCTTTCATTAATTCAGTTTTGAAGTTATATTGAAATACTTAAGTTATGTATACCATTTAATTACTCAATTTCTATTATGCATACTTTTACTTACTCAATTATGTGAGTAAAGATTATTTATTGACTACACATACCTACAATGATATTTATGAAACAGAGTCGAGGCCTAGTTATCGTTTCCCGTTATGCATAAGTGTTATCAAGTTATAACATATTTATCAAGTCAGATGGCATTTATGAAACATATGACATTTATCAAGTCAGATGATATTTTTAAAGACTCAAGATATGTTCATTGCCTGTATCTTCAGAAAGCAGACATGTTTACCAAGTCACGACTCTTAATGAGTTTATCAATGAATCAGTTTATACAGTAATTTGCCATTTAACTTGTGACCCCGTCAGTTATCATCTATAGGGCGTTAGCCCATCATTTACCCGCACATATTATTTTCATTTTCATTGTTATTGCAAACTAAATGAATTGCAAATGTGGGTACGCATCAACAGTATTTCTACGCTTATTTTGCAATACATGAATGCATGTACTGAGTTTTAGATCATATTTTCGAATTGTTTTCATTTTTTTCATTTTAGGTGATGAAGTATCACATGTTTCTCCATTTAGCAAGCCCTTTTGGAAGTCATTAGATGCTCATAGTGGATTCAGCATAGCATGAATGTTGGGATCGACCTCAGGGTCAAGTTGGGTCTATATTCAATATACTTGTGTAGTGTAGAATGCGAGTCAGCACATGGTATGATTAAGTCAATTGCATTGAAGTTGAACTATTATGGACTTTGGTCTTGGATTGTTTCAATTTAATAGATATTGTGATTGTGAACATGAGTTGTAAGATTAAATGGTTTTAGTTTTCCTTGTCCTTATTAGGACGGCGGTAGCGCCTTCTATCATTAAGTCGTCTGCTGCAGTTTTCCGTAAATCATGTCGTTAGCATTTTGGAGGTGTTACAGATTTGGTATCAGAGTTACGGTTTTAAGGGCCACTGTAAGTTATCAAGTGTCTATGAGTTAGCTGTCAAGGTGTATATGAGTTATATTGGAACAGTTAAATGAGCTATTGACTATAAGTTCATACGTATGGGTATATAAGGAGGAAACATTTCCATTTGGGTGATTCAATCATTTGATAGTACCCTGAGACTCGAGCATTAGCAAGAGGAGTGAGGGACACACAAATTGGGTGACCTAATAGTATTGCATGCTTTCGTTTACTTGGGAGTGTAATGTATGCTTCAATTCTATCATTTGCTTAAGTTTTGCAATTATGCACTCCAAGCGTGTGGCCTATTGAGTTATTGAACTCCGGGCGGGTTGGCCGTTGAGCTATTGGAGTGTGATTTTTCATGTTGAGTACATGTTTTAAGGCTTTAAGCCTGGATTTTAGCCAGTTTTTACGTGGAATTCTGTTCGTTTTGCTCCAAAATTTGAGAGTTTTATTAAGGTGTATTGACATACATGATATTGAGTACAGTGATGTTCAAAACTGATTGCGGAAGTGCCATTTGCGACTTGGTATATCTTTGGATTGAATCAGTATGAGATGGAATTACTGTGGGGAATCACTATATGGTACACCAGTATGCTCCCATTACTTCCAGTCATTGACTTGCTTTAGCCTTAGTCACCTTGGATTGTTCAGGGGCATTATTCCTTTGCTATTGACACTCACACTTATATTTTACTTCCTCATCAATAAACTTTAGCACTCTCAATTCCATCTCGTTACTGCGCTCAAATTGACTTTATCTGAGCAAAGGCACGTTCCCAATGTAACTTGTCCAATCTATTTATATATCTATTATATCTTACTCATCCAATCTATCTATCTACTTATCGCACATTGTTTTTCTCATCTATCTAATGCACTTAACCTGACAACTGAGGCTGGAAAGTTACCATCTTGTCATCTTGCTTTTGCTAAACTCGAGTGTTATTGAGCCATCTTTCCCCTTGGTTGACTATCTATTGGATCCTTTATGATCCATATTAATGAACCACGATTCATTTGGCATTATATTTCAACATTCTGGTTGTTTTATTTCAACCACCTCATGATAATCCCCTTTTTATCAATGTTTTCTAATTTTATTGTTTATTTTTTTTAGACTTAATGACTCGCTTGATTACCAATTCCCTCATTTTCATTCGTGGTGATATTCATTTTATTGTCCAATATGAACTTGGAGCAGACCTTTGATTAATCAGATAAGGGGAGAATAGGTGATGCCTGGAGAATACTAAATGAGGACATTTTGATAAGAGTATAATCTTAAGCAATGTCGGGTCTTATTGGAGCGAGCCAGAAGAAGCATTGGGTATGAGAATAGAGTTAATCCAAGCAAGTATTACGAAAGAAATTCAAGGACATGTTAAGATGAGATAAGGCCGGCAAAAGAGTTATGTCGATAAAAGTAGGATATAATCACAGTTTCAGATAAGGCAAAAAGTACTTTGGGCAAATCATAACTTCTCAAAAGCCACCTGGGGAAACCCAGAAAGAGATGAAAGCCAAATATCCACATTTATTTGTCATATCAGTGCATATTTTTACAAAACTCATAAGTTTCAAGGACGAAACTCTTTAAGGTGGGGAAGACTATAATAACCCGACCCTAACCCATATTTATTTATTTAAATCATATTTATTCATTTAATTAATCATGTTTATTGATTTAATCACTTATGGTTATTGGTTTAACCAAATCATGTTTATTAATTTAATTAACTCAATTTATATATTTGCTAAATTACCTTATGCCATCTAAATTTTCCGCTTTCATTTATTGTATTTAAGGATCCCGGTTAGGGGATATTTTATTTGAGTCCCACTTTGCAATTCAAGTTTCATTGAATGGAAATTCAAGATTTGTTGATTGATTAAATTTCAGGTGAATCGATAGTAAGCCTCGATAATTATGATTCAGCGTTGAATTAGTTTCCTTAACGTCATAAAATTTTTACGTTTTAGCTACGTAAAAAGTTGGGCCCGAATTCATTTATTATGTAATGAAACGTATTGGTGTGGAACAATTATTATTTTGAATCAATGCAATTGAACTTCATTGAGTTACATGGATGCAAACATTCGTTATGATTGGCGGCAAGTTGTGAATTAAGTGAGCTATGTGAATGTTGTTATTAATAAGATGTGTATGGAACATATGGCAAAATGACTGGACCATGTGAGCATGGCAAGTGATTGTGAACAAAAGCATCTGTTAATTTTTGCATGATGCAATAGTATAAGATGTTTTGCTAAACTATAGTAGCATGTTTGTCGCCAACTATTAGGGAAGAAACTAAAGTCGACTTGTTTTCTCGAGCAGGATGGCGGGAAACAATGATGAATCTCAGACTGGGCTCCACCCCACTTCAAGACCCCACGTAAACCAGGACATTCCCATGGCTAGTTTGAGGCAGCGACTGGAAGCCCTCCACCCCAGAAATGGGAATGGGTCCCGCATCTGCCTACGGGAGTGGACCTTACCAACGTCCTGCTATAGGAGTTGCTATAGAATCAAGGGGTACAACTACAGCGACATAACTAGTACTTGCAGAAACTGATGGAGGCCAAGGAGAAGAAGATTGAGGAAGACAACTCCTACATGTTTAAGAGATTCGCTAGTCATAATCCACCGACCTACTATGACACTCCCAACCCCAAGGCCTTTGAGGATTAGATTCGGAGTATGGAGAAGCTGTTCGATGCTCTCCAATGCCCCGAAGAGTGGAAAGTAGGCTTTGTAATGTTCTATCTTAAGGACAAGATAGACCTATGTGGGCTACTGTGCGAGAGAGGCAGGACGAGCCTGGGTTCGACTGGAAGAGGTTTAAGGAGCTGATCAAGGATCACTTCTATCTTATGTCCCTCTAGAAAGTAAAGGAGAATGAGTTTATGCAATTGCAACATGGGAGAATGAGCGTATTGCAGTATGCCTCCAAATTCATAGAACTCTCTCATTTTGCCCCGACCTTTATAGCTGATGAAAGGATGAAGATGAACTGTTTCGAAACCGAGCTCAACCCTAACATCAAGGACAGGATCTCCATACGTCAGTATACCTCCTATGTGGACTTGTATGACACCACAGTAAATGTGGAAAGGGCGATGAAGGAGAGGATCAACTATTTCAATGAACAACACGGAATCAAGAGCAAGGGAGATCAGTGAGAGAACTTTTACCCTCAACGTCCGTATAAGAGGCCTCCCAGAAACCATTACCCTAACAACAACGCACGTGGAGGCCAGCACCCCAATAATCGGCCTAGGGTGACCCGCAATACTTGTGGCAAGCAGGGACATTACGCTGAGAATGTTGCTCGGTTAAGAGGTGCTACCATGGGGGAGTCCTCAACATCAAATATGGGATTGGCCATATCCCCCACCTTCTACCGGTCAAGGTCATGGGGGACAGCAGCCCCATCAGCACTATGAGAATAATCATCAAGTCCGAGCACCCCAGTAGAACCAGGCTAGACTCCCCAATCAACCACTATGAAACACCGGGGTAGGGTTTATGTTATGCGTAAGGAGGAAGCAGAGGATGCTCCGAACATCATGACTGGTACATTCTCCATCCAAGCTCAACCAGCAGATATTTTGTTTGATTCAGGTGCTACGCACTCTTTTATTTCTATTAAGCTGCTTGAGACATTAGAGTTAGTTCCAACCCGTAGACCCCCTTAACTGTTTGTGATTCTACCTGATGTCAAGACTGTGATGTGTGAGGAGCTATGTGAGGACTGTTCTATTCGAATGTATGAGTACGAGTTTCTAGCTGACCTGTATAAGTTTGAATTGACTGACTTTGGTGTCATCTTAGGGATGGACTAGTTAGCAAAGTATCAGGCTTAAATAGACTGTCCAAAACAAAGAATCACCCTAAGGGGGCTCAATGGGGAAAAAGTAGTTCACAAAGGGAAGACCTCAAGGAGTGGATTGAAAGTGATCACCGCAATGAAAGCCCACAAAATGTTTGGACGAGGATGTGAGGGATTCCTATGTAATGTTATAGAAATCAAGACCGCTGAGCCATCCCTCCAGTATATTCTAGTAGTACGAGAATTCCCAGATGTGTTTCCAGAGGAGATCCCCGGTATGCTACCCCTTAGGGAAGTAGAAATTTGCATTAACCTAATACCCAAAGCAACCCTCATCTCTAAAGCGCCTTATCGAATGACATGTACGGAACTTAAGGAGTTAAAGACTCAACTCAATGAGTTGTTAGAAAAATGTTATATCTGGCCCAGTACATCTCCATGGGGAGCCCCGGTATTGTTTGTGAAAAATAAGGATAGAACCCTGAGGCTAGGCTGTGCATCGACTATAGGGAGTTGAACCAGATAACAGTCAATAACCTTTACCCTTTGTCCAGGATATATGATCTCTTTAACTAACTTAGAGGTGTGAGGACCTTTTCTAAGATAGACTTTCGTTTGGGGTATCACCAACTCTAGATCAAGGACGAAGATATATCTAAGACTGCTTTCCACACGAGATATGGGCATTACGAGTTTGTGGTGATGCCTTTTAGGCTATAAATACCTAGCGGCATTTATGGGCCTCGTGCATAGGGTCTTCAAACCTTACCTGGATCAATTTGCAGTGGTGTTTATAGATGACATACTGATTTATTCAAGGACCCTAGAAGAGCATACCCACCATTTGAGGATCGTCCTAGAGGTGCTAATGAAGAATACGTTGTATGCCAAGTTGAAAAGGTGTGAGTTATGGTTGGGTCAAGTGATATTTTTGGGGCATGTAGTGTCTAATAAGGGAGTATCAGTGGATCCCCAGAAGATAGAGACCATAGCAAAGTGGCCAAGACCTAACAATCCGATGGAGGTGAGAAGCTTCTTGGGCTTGGCAGGGTACCATCATAGGTTCGTTTAGAACTTCTCGGAGATTGCCACTCCCCTAACCAACTTGACAAGGAAGGTTACCAAGTATAAATGGACGGATTGTTACGAGGAAGCTTTCCAAGAACTTAAGAAGAGGCCCACGAATGCACCTATATTAGCCCTACCTACTAGTGACAAGGACTTTGTGGTGGGCAGTGGTACATCCAAAAATGAACTGGAGTGCGTGCTGATGCAGGATGATCGTGTCATAGCTTATCAACTAAAGACTCATTAGTGGATGTTAGAATGTATAAGATTTTGATGATAACAAATCCAAGTGTTGTTGTTGCTCCAAACAGAACAGGACCTTACTGCTGTTCTCAATGTATTAAAACTGTTTGACTAATGGTTTATCGAGAACAGGTACTCAAGTCAGCGATGTAAGAACATCTGTGAGGAACAGGTACTGTGAAGTGTTTGAAGCACAGGATATAAGTGCAGCCGTGAGAAACAGATTCTGTGAAGTGTTTGCAGTAAATTCGTCTTTCTACAAGATGACTAGTGGTTACAACAAGATGTCTTGATTTAATTTGATTTTATATTTTTAGACTCTTGTTAATATGCCAATCAGAAACTCTTAACTTACCACTTACTTAAAACGGTTTTGTTTTCTTTTGGTAAATATTTCGGATCACCCTTCAGAACAATCCTGGAAATAGGGTGATCAGGGTGTTTCCAGAATAAGCTGCGAAAAAAACTGTTTTGCACGATTTTTATTTTTTGGATTTTGAGCAGCTTCTTCAAGGATTTGCAAGAAAGATTTTTTATGGAGTATCTTACCCCTTATCCTAAAAACGGTTATTAAAATCTAAGGGGATTTGCAAAATCTTTTTTGAATAAAAAGAATATCCAATTTTTGGCAAGTGGATAAGGTTGTTGAGAAAAACATGGGCTAGTTGCTGAGAATCACCGCCTTATGCACACGGTTTAGGAAGTGTTTCCAGCTCATGTTTCCTCATCCCTTGTGGCTAAAGAATTCTATATTCTTTAGGGATTTTAGTTTCCAAAAATTTGAGGAATTGTTTTTCCAAGCACTATATAAAGTCGCTTCTTAGAACGATAGAAGCATCGGTTTTCAAAGAGAAAAATTTAGTGTTCATGAGCTTAAAAGTTTGAAAAGAAAACCGTGTCTAGTAAGTGAGTTATTTGAGCTTTCAAAGTTGGCATACTAGGACTTCATTGTACCCTATATTAGCTTAGTTGAGAAGCATTGTAATAGGGTGTTTTTCTTTATACTCTTCTTTCACAAAAGTGAGTTGAGTGTGTGTCCAAATCAAGGGGATTTTGGACGTGGGGTAACCTGTCTTAGGGAGGACGGTTACGTGGGTTGCAATTTGTAACAAGGTGTGTTACTATTGTAACGTGATTAGCCCGTTTAGTGAAGTGTTTAAATCCTACACGAGGTAGGTCGTGGTTTTTCACCTCAGTTGGGCTAGAGGTGTTTTCCACGTAAAAATCCTGTGTCCATTATTTCCGCATTCAATTTTGTTGGATTTTCGCTTCTGCTTATCTCAGAACAACCTGTGCGAACAGGGCCTAAGACTGTTTGCCAGCAACTTGCAAAAATCGGACACCACAATTCACCCCCCTCTTGTGGTTGTGTACTCTCTAAATCAACAAGTGGTATCAGAGCAGGTTCTCCTTTGAAAGGCTAACACCTTAAGAGATCCTTGAAGATGAGTACCCCACAAGGCATGCTTGAAGGTCAATCCATAACTCGACCACCATACTTTAATGGCCAACACTATGGTTGGTGGAAGAATAGGATGGAAAACTACATCCAAGTCGAGGACTATAAGTTGTGGATGCTCATCAAGAATGGACCACTCATCCCAAAGAAAATAACTGAAGATGGAAAGTCAATCCCCAAGGAGTCTAAAGAATTCAATACTGAAGATTACAAAATGATGGAGAAGAATGCCAAAGCCAAGAAACTTCTATATTTCGTTCTAGGTCCTGATGAATATACTGACATATCTGAATGTGAGTCGGCCAAGGAAATCTGGGATGCTTTGCAAATAGCTCACGAAGGGACCAATCAGGTAAAGCAATCCCGGATTGAATTGCTTGTGAGAAAATATGAGCTGTTTGAGATGGGTGATCGTGAAAGTGTGATGGATATGTACACTCGCTTCACTCACATAACGAATGAGTTGAAATCCCTGGGAAAATCCTTCACCACCGAAGAATTGGTGAGGAAAATCCTAAGAATTTTACCTCATTCTTGGGAAGCGAAAGTCACGGCCATCCAAGAAGCTAAGGACATGAACAAGATCACCCTAGATGAGCTGATTGGCAACCTCCAAACGTATGAACTTAGGAAAAATTCTCAACAGAAAGATGAGACAAAGAGAGATCGAGGTCTTGCACTAAAGGCCTTAGAAGATGATTCTGATTCTGATGAGGAGGAGATTGCCATGATCACTCAAAAGTTCAAGAAGTTCTTCAAGAAAGTCAAAGAAAATAGCAAAAGGAAGGACTTCAGCAAGGCCAGGAACACCTCTCGGGAACAGTTCTCCGGGTGTTTCAAGTGTGGCAAACTGGACCACATTGTGAGAAACTGCCCACTGCACAAGGAAGAACAAGAACCCGAACACCCTAGAAAACAGGGGAGGAAACAGGGTGTAAGCAGCTCAGCGAAAAAGTTCTCAAAAGCTATGCTCGCCGCTTGGGGAGACTCAAGCGAGGATGAGGAAGGGTCTAAAGTTGGGGAAGCTGATGTAGCACTCATGGCAATAAGTGACACTGATTCAGATGATGGATTAACAGATAGTCTGACTCAACTCAAGAACAAGGTACGTGGTCTAAATAAATCAACTTTTGAAGAATTAGTGTACACTATAATAGATATATGTGCTGAATTAAAAAGGGATGTTTGAGATCTAGAACTTGAAAATGAAACCCTTAAATTGGAAAAACTTGAAGTTGACAAAGAAACTCTTGCCTTGCATGAAAACATCAATGTGCTTAAAGAAACTCTACTCATGAAAGAAGAGACTTGTTCCACTAAATTGACTGAGCTGGAAAAAGAATCCCTTGACTTAAAAGGTAAGGTCGAGTCCTTGCTTGTAGAAAATAAAAACTTGCTTGAGAAAATGAAACAAATGGAATCAGACCTTGCCACAAACAAGCTCTGGAACAGGTCCTCACAAGCACTTGAATGGTTAAACATCCATTATAGTCGAAATAGAAGAGGACTAGGTTTTGTGCCTAAGATGACCTACCCAGTGAATAGAAAATATGTAGGATTATCTGAGAATATTGTATGTTATCACTGTGGTAAAACGGGTCATTACCGTTATACTTGTCCCTCAAGAAAGTATGCCATTAAAAGGAACTCAGTGTATGTAAAATAAATATGGATTAGGAAAGATGAGATTTGTACCTCTAAAGGAATGGGATTCAAGTGGATCTGGGTTCCCAAAACTAACCTATGATCTGTTTTGCAGGCTGAAGTGAGAGAGAACAACCCAGCAAACAACCCAGCGAACAGCGCGGGGAACACCCTAGGGAACAAGCAGCTGTGGTATGTTGACAGTGGGTGTTCGAGGCATATGACTGGTGAAAAATCCAATTTTCTCTCACTTACAGCTGCAGAAGGAGGGAGTGTGGCATTTGGAAACGGCAAATCCGGGACAATTGTCGGTATAGGTAAGATAGGTGAGTCACTCTCCCATTCAATTGACAATGTTTATTTTGTGGATGGATTAAAGCACAACTTGCTAAGTGTGTCTCAACTGTGTGACAAAGACAATCTAGTAGTGTTCTCTCCAACACGTTGCTTGGTTGTAAATATGAACACAGGAGATGTTGTGTTGAGGGGGAAGCGACACAAAAATGTTTATAAAGTGTGTATTTCTACTCTTCCCCAAAATAATTTGACTTGTTTGGGTGCCCTAAATGATGATGTTATGCTTTGGCACAAAAGGCTAGGTCATGCAAGCCACTCGCTTTTGAACAAACTTGTAACCAAAGACTTAGTGGTAGGCTTACCTTCCATCAAATTCAATGCTGACAAGGTATGTGATGCATGTGCCAAAGGTAAACAAGTCAGAAATTCATTTAAATCTAAAAGGTGTGTAAGCACTACTCGACCTCTTGAATTGATACATATGGATATATGTGGTCCAATGAGGATCATGAGCAGAGGAGGTAAGAGGTATGTGCTTGTGATAGTGGATGACTACTCTCGTTTCACTTGGACCCTGTTTTTGGCTTCTAAAGATGAAACTTTTAAAAAATTTCTTGCTTTCATTAAAAAGACTGAAAAAGGGTAGGACACTCTTTGGTATGCCTAAGGTCTGACCATGGTACAGAATTTGAAAATTCGAGCTTTATTGATTATTGTAATGAGCATGGTGTTGATCATAATTTTTCAGCTCCAAGAACACCCCAACAGAACGGGGTGGTAGAGCGCAAAAATCGCACTCTAGAGGACATGACTAGAACAATGCTTGTTGCTAGTGGTCTTTCTAGAAACTTTTGGGCTGAAGCTTTGAATACATCATGTTACATTATAAATAGATGTATGATTAGACCTATTCTTAACAAAACTCCTTATGAACTTTTCCAGGGAAGAAAACCTAATATTATGCATTTGAGAGTTTTTGGTTGTAAATGTTTTGTGCATAATAATAGAAAGGATGCCTTAGGGAAATTTGATCCAAGGAGTGATGAAGCAATATTCCTTGGTTACTCCTCACATAGTAAGGCATACAAAGTGTTTAATAAGAGAACCTTGTGTGTTGAAGAAAGTGTGCATGTGCTTTTTGATGAAACTAACTCTCTAAGCGAGAATGATGCACAGGAAGAAGACTTCGAACTAGGTCTTGTTAGAAAAGACGTGCTGCTTCAAGGTGAACAAGGTAAGGATCAATCGGAGGGAGCAAGGCCTGAGGCTGTTCTTCAGAAAGGTAAGCAAGGTGTGAACCAAATAGGGGGAAACAGGGTGGAACCCTGTTTGGGACAACACCAGCCGAATCCTTCAGGGATAAATCCAGAAACAAGCTCCCAAACAGGTTCAAGAACAGGCTCTGAACCTGTTTCACCGAGTATTCCGGCTAGGATGGAGGGCGAGTCTATGAACCCACTTTCACCACGATCATGGAAATACCAAAGTTCACACCCTCTTGTTCAAATTTTGTCTGATATTAATGCAGGAGTTCAAACTAGATCTAGACTCAAAAATTTCTGTGCTTTCTATGCTTTTCTCTCAAAAATTGAGCCAAGAATATTAATGACGCTCTTGCAGATTCAGATTGGGTCACAGCCATGCAAGAAGAACTCCATCAGTTCGAAAGGAACAAGGTATGGCACCTTGTGCCACGGCCAGAGGATAGAACAATCATTGGAACCAAGTGGGTGTTCCGTAACAAGCTGGATGAGTGCGGAACAGTCACTAGGAACAAGGCCCGGCTGGTGGTTCAAGGCTACAACCAAGAAGAGGGAATTAATTATGAAGAAACCTTTACACCTCTTGCAAGGATGGAGGCTATTCGAATCTTGATAGCATTTGCAGCCCATATGGAGATCAAGTTGTATCAAATGGATCTCAAAAGTGCATTTTTAAATGGGTACTTCAAAGAAGAAGTGTATGTTAAACAACCCCTCGGTTTTGACAGTGATGAATTTCCTAACCATGTTTTCAAACTTGACAGAGCACTTTATGGTTTGAAACAAGCCCCTAGAGCTTGGTATGAGCGGTTGTCAAGTTTTTTATTGGAAAATGACTTTACAAGAGGCAAGGTAGACAATACCTTGTTTCTAAAATCTAAGGGGGAACATTTGTTGATTGTCCAAGTATATGTTGATGACATCATATTTGGTGCAACTCATCATGATTTGTGCAATAAATTTTCAAAAATGATGAGGAGTGAGTTTGAAATGAGCATGATGGGTGAGCTTAATTTCTTTCTAGGCTTACAAATCAAGCAAACTTCAAACGGCACGATGATCCATCAATAAAAATATATCAAGGAGTTACTTAAGCGTTTTGAGATGGAGTCGGCCAAGCTCATTGATACTCCCATCTCTCCCTCAACCAGGTTGGTAATGGATGATGGTAGTCTCTCAGTTGAGGAGAAATCCTATAGGGGCATGATAGGGTCACTCTTATACCTAACGGCTAGTAGGCCTGACATTGTCTTCAGTGTAGGTCTATGTGCACATTTTCAGTCTAACCCTAAAGAAACTCATCTTAAGGCTGTAAAAAGGATTTTAAGATACTTAAAACATACACCTGATCTAGCCTTATGGTATCCTAGAGGTTGCAACTTTGATCTTGTTGGGTATGCTGATGCTGATTATGCAGGTTTCTTGGTTGATAGAAAAAGCACCTCAGGTATGGCTCACTTTCTTGGACCTTGTTTGGTATCTTGGGCAACCAAGAAACAACTCTCTGTTGCCTTGTCCACAGCAGAAGCTGAGTATGTGGCAGCTGCATCTTGTTGTGCTAAGTTATTATGGATAAGACAACAACTCAATGACTTTTGTGTTGACATAGGATGCATTCCTATTTATTGTGACAATACAAGTGCTATTAACATTGCCAAAAATCCATGTCAACACAAAAGAACAAAACATATTGACATTCGTCATCATTTTCTAAGAGATAATGTTGAAAAAGGAGTGATCTCAATGAATTTTTGTGCAACTGAAAATCAAATTGCTGATATGTTCACAAAAGCATTGGGTAGAGAACAATTTGAAAGAAATAGACTCGAACTAGGCTTAATTAGAACAACCTGACCAACCTGTTCTCTCTCCCTGTTTGCAAAATTTAAAAGTTACGGGCACAACATGTTAAATTTTTGTTTGCAATCAACTTCTGTGCTATGTTTAGCATATGTGAGGTTTGCAACTTGCTGATACTCGTTGAGGTCTAATGAGATTGCCCTTATTGTCCCATGTTACCGAGCAAGTAACCTCAAGAATAAGCACCAGAAATAGGTACGCATCTTGTTTGTCAAATATGTGCAACAAATTGAAAATTGCTAATCTTTTCCCGAGGCGTGCGCGGCCTAAATAAATGCAAAAGCCTGTTGCAAAACGGGCAAAATCTTTTAAAGATTTCGCATGTCTCTCTCTCTCTTTAAAGCTCTCTTGCTCAATCTCTCACCTCCACCGAAACTCTCTTGCTCTGAAACTCTGTTCAAGAAACCCTAATCTCTCTCATTCCTCTGAAAAATGGCGTCTCCCATTAGCTCCGAGAGCTCCTCGACCTTGACTCAGAGCAACCAGACACAGGGCACAGCCTTGCAAACAGCCACAGCCCTATTTGCGCCTACATAATTTCTGACGGCCCTCATGGAAGGTAAAACTACTAAACCTTGTCGACCCATTGTCTATAAACCTTTTGGGTTTTTGAAAAGCATCGACCTTAGAACAGTGAATCTGAAATTGGAAGACATCCCTTACAAATTTGGGTGGGAATTGATTTTGTTTGGAGAAACGGGGACATGTAAACCCCAAGAACCTATTGAGGCATCTGAAAGAGAAATTGGGCCTTTAGATGAAATCTTTCTGTTCGATCATGGACTAGATGACATCAGTTCGCTTAGGCTGTTTCCAGAGCAGGAGACAGGGCCAGAAACAGGGCCTGAAGTTTTTAGGGATGACCTAGGGGAGGATTTGTCAAAAGAAGAAGGGGGAAGTAGTGGTCAAATAGAGGAGTCTCCTGTGAAGCCTGAACAACCCACACCGGTACCACCAACCGGTGAGAAACGTAAACGATACAAAATTGTGGCTAGGCGTACTAGAATGCCAAGAACACAACCACCATCAAGGTCTAAAAGCGGCCAGACTGAAGAACCCTCAAAAAGTGAAACCCCTGTCAAACCAAAACCACAAAACTCCTCTTCGGCCAAACCGACAACCAGATCAACTCGAAAATCAGCCCGAATTGCCTTCCACTCCACACCTCGTCCTGCCAAACAGTTATCCCCTGTTGTTGAGGAAATTGATTCCTCCTCTGAGCCTTCATCAGATAGCGACACTGAGAACACCACCTTCAAACAGGGCACTCCCGTGTTCTCAGAATCCTCAGAGGATAAGCCTCTGCTTGCACCAAAATCAACCTCCACTTTACCCTCCAAACCATCACCCCTCAAAACTCCCAAGAGAAAAGCCTCTCTCAAACATGCCTCCACCCAAGACCCTCCTATTGAGCCTCAACCTAAAAGAGCCAAGAAGTCTACCCCGTCTGCCATTTCAGCCAAACTGACCCAATTGCTTCAGAGACGGGTCGTCAGGGGCAAAATTATCAAGGTAAAATATTTTGAGGAACAGGATTTGGGGGTGTTTCTGCACAAGCTGCGTGCACAGGGGTGGTATGAGCTGTTTACAAACACCCAGCTGGGGTGTTCTGTACATGAGTTGGCAGAGTTCTATGCCAACTGCACTGTCACCGAGGGAGTGGTGACAAGTATTGTTAATGGGCAACAGCTTCGCTTTGATGCGAAGATATTAGGGAAAATTCTAGGGATTCTCTCTACGGGCTTTGATATCTATGTGAGAGAAGACAAGACTATTCTAGGGACAGCCAGGCTGCTAGAGCTCTCCCAGATATTTAGCCAGCAACCAAGCCTGCAAACACCCAAGTCCGTGAAGAAAGGGGACATGACATCGCTCCATCAATTGATATTTTGGTTTATTATCAAGAATGTCATTCCTCGGGGCCAGGGTCGCAATCTTGCCGATGCCATGGATCAGTGTCTTATGGACCTGATGGACAAGGAAGAGCAAATCAACCTTCCTGCCATCATGGTTCGACATATTGCAAGAATTACAAACACCTCCAGGGAACATGACCTGGGGTATGGTTTCTTCCTGACTAGTGTCTTTGAGCATTTTGGGGTGACTCTACAAAAGAAGATGGGAGCTCAGTTCATCAATGAGATTGGGAGTAACACCCTTATGGGGTGTGGGTATGCTTTGATTGAGGGGTCTGCCTCAGAACAGGGGACTAGAACAACCCGTCCTCCTGTTCCTGGCAGTTTCTCAGTCAAGCTTGAGGCTGCTTTGGAAGAAAACTCTCGACTCAGTGCTGAGCTTACTGCGGTAAAGGCTGCCCTGGACGAGGAAAAGGCTCTCAATGCAAAATGCCATGAAGATATCCTCGCCCTTCTCTCTTCCCTCTCAGCAAAATTTTCCCCTCCTGCTCTCTGATCACCCCCATCTATTGTTCTCATAGCCTGTTCTCACTTCTCTTGGTTATCCTCTCTTGCTAGTTTGTACTTTCTGTTGCACTCGTTTGGTGAATGACAGGTTATCTTGTTTTTTGATTGGCTTTGCCTTGCTTACTTTTTGTTGTGAATTGCTTGTGTGTGACTAGGATGGCCAATCTCATTACTGTACCAACACACTTGAGTGTATCGCCTGTTGACTTTCCTCCATTACCCAAGTGGTGGTGATAGCAAACACCCTATGTTTGACTGTTCGCCCCTACTTTTTAATGATGCCAAAAGGGGGAAGATAGGTTGACCAATATTGTTTTAGTTTTGCCATGGACGAGTTAAATTTCTTACACTTTTTCGATACTAACTACTTCATGTGAATTGTCGGTCCTATAAATAATTGGCACTAATCACTTCAATTGTCCTTGAAAGTCACTATGGTCACTTGGTTTGTCATCATCAAAAAGGGGGAATTTGTTAGAATGTATAAGGTTTTGATGATAACAAATCCAAGTGTTGTTGTTGCTCCAAACAGAACAGGACCTTACTACTGTTCTCAATGTATTAAAACTGCTTGACTAATGGTTTATCGAGAACAGGCACTCAAGTCAGTGATGTAAGAACATCCGTGAGGAACAGGTACTGTGAAGTGTTTGAAGCACAGGATATAAGTGCAGCCGTGAGAAACAGATTCTGTGAAGTGTTTGCAGCAAATTCGTCTTTCTACAAGATGACTAGTGGTTACAATAAGATGTCTTGATTTAATTTGGTTTTATATTTTTAGACTCTTGTTAATATGCCAATTAGAAACTCTTAACTTACCACTTACTTGAAACGGTTTTGTTTTCTTTTGGTAAATATCTCGGATCACCCTTCAGAACAATCCTGGAAACAGGGTGATCAGGGTGTTTCCAGAATAAGCTGCGAAAAAACTGTTTTGCACGATTTTTATCTTTTGGATTTTGAGCAGCTTCTTCAAGGATTTGCAAGAAAGATTTTTTTATGGAGTATCTTACCCCTTATCCTAAAAACGGTTATTAAAATTTAAGGGGATTTGCAAAATCTTTTTTGAATAAAAAGAATATCCAATTTTTGGCAAGTGGATAAGGTTGTTGAGAAAAACATGGGCTAGTTGCTGAGAATCACCGCCTTATGCACACGGTTTAGGAAGTGTTTCCAGCTCATGTTTCCTCATCCCTTGTGGCTAAAGAATTCTATATTCTTTAGGATTTTAGTTTCCAAAAATTTGAGGAATTGTTTTTCCAAGCACTATATAAAGTCGCTTCTTAGAACGATAGAAGCATTGGTTTTCAAAGAGAAAAATTTAGTGTTCATGAGCTTAAAAGTTTGAAAAGAAAACCGTGTCTAGTGAGTGAGTTATTTGAGCTTTCAAAGTTGGCATACTAGGACTTCATTGTACCCTATATTAGCTTAGTTGAGAAGCATTGTAATAGGGTGTTTTTCTTTATACTCTTCTTTCACAAAAGTGAGTTGAGTGTGTGTCCAAATGAAGGGAATTTTGGACGTGGGATAACCTGTCTTAGGGAAGACGGTTACGTGGGTTGCAATTTGTAACAAGGTGTGTTACTATTGTAACATGATTAGCCCGTTTACTGAAGTGTTTAAATCCTACACGAGGTAGGTCGTGGTTTTTCACCTCAGTTGGGCTAGAGGTGTTTTCCACGTAAAAATGCTGTGTCCATTATTTCCGCATTCAATTTTGTTGGATTTTCGCGTCTGCTTATCTCAGGAACAACCTGTGTGAACAGGGCCTAAGACGTTTGCCAGCAACTTGCGAAAATCGGACACCACAATTCACTCCCCTCTTGTGGTTGTGTACTCTCTAAATCAACAGTGGAACTAACCAACTCATGACTTAGAGCTAGCAGCCATAGTGCTCATGCCAAAAATTTGGAGACACTACTTACATTAGGTGCACTGTGAGATCTTCACTGTTCACCAAAGTTTGAAATACTTGTTCTCGCAAAAGGACCTGAACCTGAGGCAGACAAGGCGGTTGGAATTCCTTAAGGACTACGACATAGACTTCCAATATCATCCTGGAAAGGCGACTGTAGTGGCAGATGCATCGAGTCGTAGGATATACCTCACTCTCAATAGTTTGTTGACACTACCTCGGGGTTTGTGCAAGAATTTTAAGAAACTGGAGCTTAATGTGGTGAATAGGGAAACTAGACCTATGCTATATACAATGAAGGTACACCCTACCCTTGTTGAAGAAATTAGAGTCGCCCAGAGTACAGACCCGCAGTTGGATAGGATTAAGACAGAGGTATTAGCAAGAAAGGCACCTAGGTTTGTGATTCACAAGGAAAATCCTAGATGAAGGACACAACACCCCATATTCCGTTCACCTTGAGGGGAAACAAGCTATACAAGGACTTGAAACGAATGTTCTGGTGGAGCAATATGAAACAAGAAGTGGCGAACTATGTGGCGAAATGTCTTACGTGTCAGCGAGTCAAAGCCGAACACCAAAGACCTGCAGGACTCTTACAACCTTTGGAAATCCCTCAGTCGAAATGGGATTTGGTCTCCATGGACTTTGTAGTAGGATTACCACTCATTAAGAGGACCGTGGATTGACTCACGAACACAGCTCACTTTATAGCCATAAGAAACACATGGACGTTGGATTGGCTGGCCAGAGCTTATTTGGAGGCTATAGTTCGGTTACATGGTGTGCCGAGCTTATAGTGTCAGATCAAGATACAAGGTTCCCATTAGGATTTTGCCAGAAGCTGCAATAGGCATGCGGGACACTATTGCACTTCAGTAGGACCTTTCACCCAGCCATGGATGGGCAAACTGAAAGAATTATTCAAACCTTGGAGGATATACTGTGAGCGTGCATTTAGGACTTCAAGCAAGCTTGGGATGAGCAATTAGCGCTGATCGAGTTTTCTTGCAACAACAGCTACCATGCCAGCATCCGGATGGCCCCGTACGAAGCGTTGTATAGCCGATGGTGTAGGACTCCATTATTTTGGCGAGAGATTGATGACTCCCTGATGACAAGGTTGAGAGAACCGACCCGGTGATCGACCCAGTCGACTGAGTGGGCCGATGGTTCAACCGGTCGGACCTTTTGGACCGAGGTTGGACCGGTTGACCCGGTTTACTGTCAAACCGGGTTAGACCGGCACAACACGATGAACTTGAAAATTTTTTTATATATATTTATTATATATATTTTTTTCAAATTATTAACTAAAATCTAATAGAAAAAAGTTACAAGTACAAAATAATAAGGAAGAAAAGAAATAAGAAATTTATTTATGGTCCCACATTGATGGAGTAGAAGGTGGTTACAAGACTCTCATTATATAAATATGGGTTCTATTAGATACTGAGAATTGAGAAGTCCCATATTGCCAATTTGAGCAAATTCTCAAATTTGGTAGCCTTATAAAAAAAGCATGGAAGGCAAGCCAAAGACAATGCAAAGTTATGGGCTTGTAATCAAAATTAGGCTTTGTAAAAGAGTTCAAGGCTTTTGTGCATTTTTACCACCTATAAGGCATTCACACTTCCAAAAAAAAAAAAATAACCCCCTAAAATGACATTGTTTCAAGGGGAAAAAAAAAATTTAGATATAATAATTTAGTAACGCAACTAATTAGAGGGTCATAATTTTTTCTTAAAAAAACAATACAAGAGTTCAGTAATTTGGACATAATAATTTGGTAACTCATGCTTGAATATAGAAATTGCAAGAGTTTGATGATAAATAAAAAAATATACATTGGTTAACATTAAATAAAATAAAAATTACAATAAATGAACTACAAAATAATGTGGAAGAAGAGATCATTAAATTATATATTTGATGAAACAAATACTTTTTGATTTTAACAACATAAATTACTAAAATCTAATATAAAAAAGTTACAATTACAAAATAATGAGGAAGAAGAGAAATAAAAAATTTATTTATGGTCCCACATTGATGGAGTAGAAGGTGGTTATAATTTCCTTGTTACATAAATATGGGTTCTGTTAGATGGTGAGAATTAGGAAGTCCCACATCACCATTTTGAGCAAATTCTCAAACTTAGTAGCCTTATTAAAAAAACATAAAAGGCAAGTCAAGGATGCTATTAAAGGGTTGAGCTGTGCCCGAAATCTTCACGACCCCAAAAAAATTTGGTTTTTATAAAAAGCTGGGAAAAGCTGGTCCAACTGCGGGTGGGCCGGTCTGACCAAGTCAGTCGTCCAACCAGGTTTCACCGGTTTTTCCCGGTTTGATAGCTCAAACGGGTTTAAAGAATTTCCGGACCGTTGCTCCGACCGGTTCCCAGTCCAACCGGTTGAACCGGCCGGTCTGGTCTGATTTTCTTAACCTTGTTTGACGATTGGACCAGAGCTGATCCAGAAAACTACTCAAAAGGTTAGAATAATCCAAGAGTGGATGAAAGCGGCCTAAAGTCGACAGAAGAGCTATGCTGACCGAAGACGCGGACCCTTAAAGTTTGAGGTGGGAGACTAAGTGTTCCTATGAGTGTCTCCAACCAAGGGCATCACAAGATTTGGCTTAGTGGGCAAGCTTAGCCTTGGATATATCGGGCCGTACCCTATTGCCCCACGGGTTGGGGAGGTGGCGTATCATTTGGAACTGCCACCTGAGCTGCCCAGGGTGCACAATGTCTTTTATGTATCGTAGTTGCGCCAGTACATCTCTGGCCCATCCCATGTTAGCACACCACATCCCATACAATTAAGGGAAGATTTATCCTACGAGGAACAACCAGTTTATATCCTAGATTGACGAGAAAAGCAGCTTTGTAAGAAGACGGTGCCCTTAGTAAAAGTTCTGTGGGAAAATCATGAGGTGTGGGAAGCTACATAGGAACCAGAGCAAGAGATACGATTAGAAGACCCGAATCTACACCTCTTGGTCTTTTTAGAGGCATGTGATACATTGAAGCTTAATGGAGTCTCTACTGATTCCATCTAATTATGCTTATTTCCTTCTGATTGAGAGATAAAGAAAGGGCTTGGTTATAGTCTTTGCCATCGGGATGTATTACCACTTAGGATTAGTTAACAAAAGCCTTCCTCGCCAAGTTTTTCTCTTCGAGCAAAACGACCAGCTTAAGGAATGAAATCATCAACTTTATGTAAAAAGATGATGAGACGCTCTACAAAGCTTGGGAGTGGTTTAAAAAATTGCTGCGCTTATGCCCCTATCATGGTCTTCAATGTTGGATGATTATCCAAGATTTTTATAATAGTGCAACCCAATCTATAAGGTCTACTATTGATGCGGCGGCGGGAGGAACCTTGATAAACAAAACTGAGGATGAAGCCTATAACTTAATTGAGGAGATGACACTTAACAATTTCTAGTGGTACATCAAACAAGGCCAATACGAATAGGTTAGAGGTAAGTTTGAAGTTGATGCGCTTATTTTGCTTTCTGCTGAAGTAGATGCTATGACTCAAAGATTGGACTGAATCAATGTTAATACTGTGAATTCTAGTGCCCCGTCCCCTTGTGAAATTTGTGGATCTATTGAGCACATGACTTTGAATTGTTAAGTTGGGAGCCCTTTTTCCCAAGACCATAGTAAAGGTAACTGTGTTCAAAACTTCAACCCGAGACTGGCCAATAACTTTTATTCCAATGCCTATAATCCGGGTTGGAAGAATTATCTAAGCTTCTCATATAGGTCTAATCCAAACCCTTCGAATATGCCCCCAATGAATGCTAGACCACCCATCGATTTTTAGAGACCTCCTTTCCCTTCTCAAGCACCCCAAAGGTCCAATTTAGAAGTAATGATGGAAAGTATGCTTATGGTAACAAAAACAGGATAAGTATATTAAGCAATTAGCCTCAAAGGTTGATGTGCTTAAAAGTTATAATAGGATGTTGAAAGTGCAGATTGCCCAAAAATCTAGCTTTTCATCTACGCCCCCAGATAGATTTCCCAGCAAACACGAACCTAACCCTCGTGAGCAATGTAATTGTGTCACCTTGAAGGAAGAAGTGGAAGGCTTTACTAGCCCTGAGGATATACCAATGGAAGAGGGTAGGGAAATAATCATGGCTAGTAGTAAGGAAAGGAATTATGGCTACAAGACCACCACATTAATAGATAATGACACTATAGAGATCCCCACAATTTTTCCACCAAAGCTTCCTGACCCAGGTAGTTTTTCTATCCCCTATATTGTGCAAAAGGTGGAAATTGAGAGAACTTTATTTGATCTAGGTGCAAGCGTCAGTATAATGCCATATTTTTTATTTCATAAGCTTCACTTAGGACCATTACAAGCCGCATCTTTTTCACTATAGCTAGCAAATGGTTCTGAGACGTAACCCATAGGCAGATTGGATAATGTGCCAGTCAATATAGGAGATATCTGGGTGTTGGAGGACTTTATCACAGTTGATATGTCCGAGATCAATGATGCTTAAATTATCCTAAGTCGTCTCATTTTTGCTACAGCTGGTTGCTATATTGATGTAAGAAAGAGACGTAAAACTTTTGAGGTGCAAAGACGCTATGCTGTGTTTTGTCATATGAAGGAGAAAGTGGTTTCCCCTAATTCTTCTGTATTGGATGAATTTCTCCCTTCCCCTGAGTTTGATATGGAGGATGTCTTGAATTATGAAGATCCTCCTAACTTTAACTGGATTTCTTATGAGGGCCCCGACCAAAGGTATGTTAAGGTGGAGTTTGCTGCTCCTTTGCCACCTAACATACCCAAGGTTGAGGCCCATGTTTCTAATGAGTCTCTTATGAGTGACTATTGCAGGTTTGCCTAGGCTGTTCTCTTTATCCCCCCTATGGAAGGCTTTGATGTAGATTTTGATTTAGGGGTTGAACAAGTCGATAGTAGCCCATCTGATGGGCTACGAATGCACTTTGTTTTGTACGTTGATAATGCGTTATGGCATCAAGGTATGGAGACGAAGGACTTTGAACCTGAGCTTTCGCGATGGTACCTTTGACTGAAAAAGTTTGACTTTATGGTCCGCCATAAGGCCAACGTCCATACACTTACTAATCCGGAACACGTATAGAAGAAGGTTCATGCTCTTGAACTTAAAAGAGCACTTCTTGGGAGGCAACCAAAGCTCTTTTCCTTTTTTCTTCCTTAGCTTTGATTTTTACTATTTTTGTAGTTTGAAAGAAAAAAAGAAAAAAAAGAGAGAAAACAAAAACTATGGAATAAAATGTTTTGGCACCACGGCTAGGGTACCCAGCACCGCGACCGTGGGGTGCCAACCTAAAAAAATTGAAAAAAACCGGAGTCAGCAGACACTATGGTCGGACTGTGGTGAACTCCACTATCTGTGGTGACCTGCTACGGCCCGTAGTCTAGGTCTTTGACTGAGGTACCTCCTCATTTTCCCTCACACTTCATCTTCTTCACAACATACTCTCTCTCTGCCTCCATTTTCTCTCTCTAAACCTCCATAACTACAACCTCCATTCTTACCTCTTTTCTTCTCAATTTTTCACCCTTAATCTTTTCTCTTTCACACAAATTTCCTTCTTCATCTTCTTCTTTAAACTCATCTCACTTCACTCATCCACATACCTATCTTTTTCTCTCTCTTATTTTTCTTCTTTTTACTTAATTTCTTCATTTTTCTTCTTCAAAATTTCTTATTCAGGTTTTAGTTTTGGTTTTTGGTTCATTATGTGACAATGGCACCTACCAAAAGAGAAAGGAGTATTAAAGAGTTTGGATCCTCAAGTCAAGCACCAAGCCGACCTCAAAGGACATGCCGAACCTCCGCCAGTATGTGAGCTTAAGGTAACATTTCTCACCCCCTTGGTTTAACGCATCCTGGTCATGTTGGTAGATATACTTATTTAAATGAATGCATGGTTGTGGCAACTAGATATTCTGATGAGCAATTGTTAGCCCAATTAGGAATGTTAGATGATATTCTGTGGTTATTTGCACGAGGTGGTATGGGACATTTTTTAGAAATAAAAGAGCATACATACCGGGACGTAACCCTAGAGTTCCTGAGTACATTCTATGTTAAGATCACTAGAGGGCCTCAATGTCAAGCCGGATACATATCATTTTATTTGCAGGGACAATTTTACGAGTTGAACTTAGGTACCTTTAATGGTTTATTCGGTCTTCCACCTAGCATGGATTTACCGAACCGCCAAGTCCTCCCGCGAATTCAATCTGAATGCATTTTGGGGCGAACTTTCGAGGAGTGTTACGTACAACACTACTTCATCAAAGTGCACTGATATTAGGAACCCTTGTATTAGAGTAGCTTAGCGTATCTTGGCTTGTTATTTCTTTGCTCGAGACGATAGTCTGAATGTCCCGAAATTGTTTGAGTTGTACTTTTTCTTCTGTATGCTTGATGGTGTCCAGCTTGATCCCAGTTTGTTTTTGGCCAGGCAGTTGTATATTGCTGCTGTTAGCATTAAAAGTAGGATAATCATAGGCGGTATTGTGACTACTATTGCTAGATTTTTGGGTATTGAGCCCAACCTTGAGGATAGAGTTTCTGTGTCCGAACGGCTTGATCAAACTGCTTTTGAAATTACAAACTTTTGTAAAGTTAAGACTGGGGTTTATGTTGGACTTACCATGGTAACTGACTATTTTCGCTTCCCAATATCGATCGAACCACTTTACTTCACTGGCTAATCTTTATTGGGTACCTGGTGATAACAAGGTTGTTCAACCCGCACCCCATCATCCAGCCCATCATTCTATCAAGTAGGACCGAGTTCTTCCTCTCAATCACCCCCTCCTGACTATACCGACCTCCAAGACACCCTTAGATCTATTGAAGAGGAGCAAGTTTTCCTTCGAGCATTTGTTACTTCTGAGAACGCTGCTCTTTAGGACTTTGTCCAAGAGCGCCACGATGAGCTTCGTGGAATGCTTGTTACCCAGACTCAATATTTCCAGGACTATAGGACATGTCTAGAGACCTGGCAAGATTGACATATCTCTTATGGCCAACCATCCCATCGTCCTCCACCACCTCCTTTCTGATTGCTTTGTGCTACTCCCATTCCCTTTTTCTATTTGTGTGCCCACATTGAGGGCAATCTGTGATTCAAGCATGGGGGAGTTATTCATTATATTTGGTGTCTGATGCCTGAATTGGTTGGGTGTGCTTGTACTTTGTATATGTTGTTTGTGATAGTTTTTGGAGTTTTTTGTTTTAGGTTTTAGTTTTGTTTAGCAGTATTTTAGTAAGTGCATTTAGTTTTCTTTTCATTCTAAGTCACATTTTAGTCCCTTTGCATTTTCGTTTGCATTGTTATTAGGAGCATGCATGTACTAAAATTTTTTTTAAAAAAATGCAAAAAGTAAAAAAATAAAAAAAATCCTCCGATGATGATATTTGTAGACTAGGTAGACTTTTTTTGTTTGGTTTGATCCTTTGATTCGCCCAAATTGTGCATAAAATGTTTGAGAATGAGTTTGCGAAAACGAGACCCATGTTTTGACTACACTTTGAGTGCGAGTTGATTACCCCATGAGTCTTTACATGAATTTTAACATGTGTTTACTAATGAGCTAGTTATGACCTTGGTAGATGTCCCATGAGGCTTTGAGCTTTTAGAGATTATTTATCAATTTAGTCTCATATGTCTTTCATGTGTGACTCTTTCTTGACATCATTTCTCTAGAACTTGCTTTGACTCTCATTCAAGATCACATTTCGCATATGCATTTAGGCAATATGATTGAGGCATTTTTCTTTAATTTGTTAAACCCAATGGCCAAATAGCCACCTTAGTGGTCTATTATATCCCTTGCTAGCCCCTTTGAGTCTAAAATCGTTTTTCTTGATTTGAACATCCTATGATATCCTATGGCCAAATGATGATCTTACCCTTAAGCCAAGACTAGCGGAGCATTTCATTCTTTTGCATCAAGTTTGATAGGGCACTAGTAAGGTGGATTGCTTTCTCGTTGTTTGGTGAACGGATGTGAGATCTTGATAAATCCTTTGTCTAATTGTACAAAGTTTAGAGAAGAGTTGGAATTTAAATTTCAATATGAATTTCCCTTGGTTAACTTATTTCGAAAAAAGAAGGAAAAAAACAACGTAAAAAGAGAAAAAAATGAAAATGAAAAAAAAGAAAGTGTTAACCTTATTGGAATTGTAAATTTTTGTATTTTCAACTCTTTTTCTCTTCAATTGGGGATGTATTTTGTTGATGAATTATAATGGTTTAAGAGGGATGTAGTGTGATGCATTAGAATCATTTAGCTCTTAGTCTATGGCATCTAGCTCCTCATTTCCAAAATATTTGTTCCCCTTTTACCTTTATCCATAGCCCTATTACAACCTTATGAAAGTCCTCATGATTGTCTATGTGTTTGCATTTTAGTGACGGTGAGTTTGAGAGTCTTGTCAAACTTATGGTAGATTTGAGTCTAAGGAATGAGAATTGAGGGAACCTTTATGTATACATTTTCAAACACATGAGTTATGAGTGTCACATAACTATAGTAAGGTTCTACCAACCTTGCTAGCTTCATTTGTTTCATATGTTGAATGACTGTATTTGATGATTTGGGGGGGGGGATTGACTCAAGTTTGACATTTCATTCCCTAATCTATTTGATAATGATTTTTACATTTTTTGGGCTACTTTCGGATTAGTTTTGCCATTGGAATGTTACTTATATCTATCCTGAGGAGGTTCTGTATCTTTTAGGTTTTAGCATTGCTTGAGGATAAGCAATAGTTTAAGCATAGAGGAGTTCGATAAGTGCTTAATGCATACATCATTTTAAGGCTATTATGCCACATTTTTAGGAGAATTATGTGCTTAACGTCAAAATCTATACTCCTATTCACGATTTATGCTTGGATATAGCTGTTTGATGTGTTTTGTAGGATTTTAGGCCTTTTTACCCAACATTTGGCCCTTATTGGATGTATTTTGACCGCCTCTACAGTCATCCATGTGTTGCTACACCCGCGGAGTAAGGAAAGAGTAGAAAATCAGTTCCAGCCAAGACCACGGTCGGACCGTAGTGTCTGTCCTGAATCGTGATAAGAGGTGAAACTGTTGCCTCTTTGTTTTTCTTTAGCTGAGTAGCTGAAAACATCCAAATTTTTCTATAAAAGGCATCGTTTAGTAGTAATGGAGAACAAGGATAGCATAGTTCATCTTCTTTCTCAAATTTTGTTATTTTAGTTTAGATTCTTAGTTTGATTATTGTTTAGTGAGAAATCTTGAGAGTGTGTGTTTGATTTAGAGGCAGTTTGAAGCCCTTGGTTGAAAGGCTATCTCATTCAAGCTCTTCCTCTCAGATTTTGCCAAAACATTGGTTAGTTGTTTAATCTTTTATCATGTGTGAGGAGTTTTATTTTGTCTAGGGATTCAGTAATTTATGAAAGTTTAGTTGGATCATGTTTTAATCTATAGAATTATGCTTATATCGTGCTTGGTTTGATTTTGTTCTATCATGTGATTATCATGTTGTGAGTGGATTTTTGGCCAAAGTTCGCTTGCACATTTGAAACAATTGAGTGAAAAAGTGAAAGGTGACATTTAATTGTTAGAATGCTTGATAAAACCTGACATAACATCGTCTCGAAGAGATATTTGCATGTTAGGAGGACTAGAGAGTAATCGAAGATATTCAACTTGGATTAAGACAAATTAGTTTGAAAGAACAACTTTTGCTTAGTTAGGAAAATTTGGTTGATTTCAAAACAATAGACTAAATTTATGGAGAGATAGCAATTCCTTGAGATTAACCGATTGGAGAAAAGCACATGCTTATTATTTTGATCCAATTAACTTTCATAACTACATGAATTCCTAGACATCTTTCCTTAATTAATTTAAAATTAGTGAATTTGATGTTGTTAAATTAAACTCTCTTGAATTAGAAC
Source organism: Carnegiea gigantea (assembly GCA_029747015.1). Classification (NCBI taxonomy): domain Eukaryota; kingdom Viridiplantae; phylum Streptophyta; class Magnoliopsida; order Caryophyllales; family Cactaceae; genus Carnegiea; species Carnegiea gigantea. The sequence continues at coordinate 60,381 of JAKOGI010000857.1, read as the reverse complement.
TTTGCTTAGTATATTTTGATAGACAAAACTCGATAGATTCCATTAGTCCCTGAGGAGCAATCGTTTCATCAATACTGCGACTACTCGTGCGCTTGCGGCAGTGGTTAGTATATTTTACTTTCTATGTCCAAAATTTTGTACTCAATCACACAAGATGATGAAATTAAGTGTAAACTCTCAAACATGACTTACAAATGAGATGACAAGAGAAGAGAAAAATAGCTAATAAAGCTTATTTTCTTCCCCTTTCAACCCAAGTGATTTTGTCCTACAAAGTACTCTCAACTCTCTTTAAAAAATAGAAGATGAAAGATAAAAGAATGCTTGGATGCTTGAATGGGTGAAATGAATAAATGAATTTTTCCCCAACCTTGACCCATTTCTATAGTGGAAATCCAACCCCTTTTGGTGCCCAAAAATTAATCAAAATTAATTTCAATTAATTCTTGGATGTTATATTGCATAACAAAAGGCTAGTCTTAAGCTAACAATTGATCAAAATTAATTAACTCTGGCTAGGTTAATAATTGATGCATGTTTAGAATTAAGCAAGGCAGCTAGGTTGAACCGGCTAATGGGTTGTTGTGCCAGCTGGGCCGCGAGTGCTGGGTAACAAAGCTGGGCCGCAAGCCATGAGAAGGGGGCGAATGAGGAAGAGAGAGGAAGGGCACTGGCGATTAGGCCGCAAACTGGGCCGCATGCAGGCTAGAGGGAAAGAGTATAGAAGGAGAGGTGTTGGGGCTGTGGATTGGGCCACCTGAACTAGCCCACACTGAGGCTGATAAGGAGAGGAGAGGAGGCTGGGAGAAAGAGGGGAGACTAGGCCGCCGAAAACTACGGGTCACAAAAGCCCACGCGGCTGCATCTATCCTTCCTTTTTCTTTTTTTCCTGGGCTTGGGCTTGGACTTTAGGCATTGCACATATGGGACATCCGAGTAGAATTGATCAATTCCGTCCAAATCCTTCTATATTATTTCTACCTGAAATTACATAAAATATGTATTATTTACTCATAAAAATATATTTTAAAGACTTAAAAGTAGCTAAAATGATGGGTAAAAGTTCATATAAAATATGAATTATCAACCCCCCACACCAAAATTTTGCTAATCCTCGAGCAAAGAATATCATTAATGCATATATTCGTTTAAACCATCAAGAAGAATAAGAATAAGATCAGGGAAGAAAATCAGGTGATCTAACTATGAATGCCAACTCCAAATCACATACATCAATTGATTACCAACCTACAACTCATTATCAAAGATTTCTAATTTCAACTAAGTCAATAGGCTAAGATTCAAGCAAATTAAGCACACAAAAAAACCATATAGCAAATTGTAAGCACAAAATTTCACCCCACATAACAAAAATCACAAAAGCATCTTTAAATCAAGTCCTCAGTGCACAATCTATTCATTATTTTCTTTTTCTTAACTTTTTTTTGAGTTTTGAATTTTTCAAAAGTTACTTGATCCCATGTGTTTTCTTGAGTGGATAAAGATATAAACAAAGATAACAGTAAGAAAACACTTAGTACGTATTCAGGAAATTAAAAATATGAATAGAGATAGAACATGAACATTGGTACCAAAATTCAAACTTACTTAGTTCAATTTATTTTAGTTATTGATTGAAAAGTCAATGGGCAACTCAATGCTTATCGAATACTCATCATGACATTGTAAATGGGGTTACACCTCAAACTCAAAATTAGTTATATAGTGGCATTAATTAGTACAGCAAAACTTTTGGCCTTCCACTAGTCAAAGCTAGCAATAATCTCTAATGAGCATGTGTCACATGAATCAAATCCACATAATAAGAGTAGAATACATATAATTAGAACACTGAAACTCTTCCCAAAATTAAATTCACCCCCAATTTTCCTTTCAAGTTCAATTTTCTCAAAAAATGTTATCTTGCCTTCCTAAACTTTACATTGTCCTCAATATAGAAAACAATAAGAAAGAGAGAAATGGAGAAAAGAGCAACATCCCCTGACAGCACGAGGAAATCTTTTCTATATAAGTCTAATAATCAAACTTCTAAAGTGCCTTCATAACCATCACCAACCATGAAAGCCAAAAGCCAAGTAAAGAATCACACCCAAAAACACAAGCACAATAAAAAAATAACAAAAACAAAAGACTCAAACTCACCTAAAAAGATTGGTTGGCCTCCCAACAAGTGCTAAATTTTATGTCTTCAGCCAGACAAGGTCATATACACTAATTATAGTAGACAGGGTCTACTAGATTGATGGATTTAATCAAATCAGGGTCAATATCATGAGTCACAACAGGTTTCAAACGTTGACAATTAACCATGAGAACGCGACCAACTTGGAGATCCAAAATTTTGATCGCCCCAGAGGGAAACACTTGTTGGACAACAAAAGGACCTTCCCATCTAGATCTCAACTTGTTAGGAAACAGTTTAAGCGCAGAGTTAAAAAGCCAAACCTTCTAATTGGGTTCAAAAGATTTACGATAAATCTCATGAAAAGCTTTGGTTTTGGATTCATAAACCTTGGCATTCTCGTAGGCTTCATTATGCAATTCATCTAATTCATTCAATTGAAAACTTCAGTTAGAACCCACTTGTTTTATGTCAAAATTAAAAGTTTTAATAGCCCAAAAAGCATGGCTTTTTAATTTAACTGGCAAGTGACAAGCCTTATCAAAAAGAAGCTGGTATGGAAACATCCCAATTAGAGTCTTATAAGTAGTACAATAGGCCCAAAGAGCATCATGCAATCTCAAAGACCCGTCTTTTCTATCGAGCTGAACCTTTTTCTCAAGTATAGACTTAATCGCATAATTAGACACCTCAACTTGACCATTAGTCTGAGAGTGATAAGGAATAGCTACTTTGTGAGTCCAAAAATACTTTCTAAGCAAAGCCTCAAAAGATCGATGACAAAAGTGATACCTTCATCACTAATAAGAGCTCTGGGAGTACCATACCAATAGAAAACGCTCTATTTCACAAACTTGACAACAACCTTATGGTCATTGGTATAGTAGCCTAAGCTTCCACCCACTCTAACACATAATCAACAGCAACCAATATATAAACAAAGCCAAAGGATAGGGGAAAGGGACCTATGAAATCAATGCCCCACACATCAAATATCTCAACAATCAGAATAAGAGAAAGGGGCATCATATCAGAATAGGATAGGGCACCCGTACGTTGGCAACGCTCACAAGTAAGACAGAATCGGTGAGCATCTCTAAACAGAGAGGGCCAAAAGAACCCACTTTGTAGGATGCTGGCAGCTGACCTATGACCACCAAAGTGACCAGCATAAGTATAAGAGTGATAAAATACTATGAATTTTACTCTTGGGGAGACATCTACGTACCACTTGGTCAAGGTAATGTTTGAAAAGATAAGGATCTTCCCACTAGTAACATCTTACTTGTGAGAAGAACCTATCTTTCTCTTGTTTGGACTAGTGAGGAGGAATCTTCCCAGTGGCAAGGTAGTTCACTATGTGAGACAAACCAAGGGAAAGGGGTATGTGACAGAACAAAAAGTTACTTATCAGGGAAGTGGTCAGAAATCCAACTAAATTATCAGTATACTTAGTAGAGATCCTAGACAAGTGGTCAATAATCAAATTTTTAGAACCTTTCTATCTTTATTTCGACATCAAACTCTTGAAGCAACAAAATCCATCTAATGAGTCTAGGTTTAGTGTCATTATTAGATAACAAGTGTTTTAATACAGCATGATCAGTGAACACAATCATTTTTAAACACAAAAGGTATTGATGGAATTGATCAAGTTAAAACACAATAGCTAGCAACTCTTTTTTAGTAGTTGAATAATTCTTTTGACCATTAGTAAGAGTTGTACTGGCATAGTAAATGACATGATGCATCTTATTCACCCTTTCACCTAAAACATCCCCAATAACAAAATCAAATGCATCAACATAATCTCAACTGGATGAGATAAATCAGGCGGCTGCATAATAGGGGCCAACACCAATAAAGATCGAAGCTTTTCAAAAGCTTTTACACAAGACTCATCAATCACAAAAGGAGCATCTTTAGTGAGGATATTAGTAAGTGGGCGACCTACTTTACTAAAATCCTTAATAAACTCCTATGGAAACCAGCATAGCCCAGGAATGATCTGACTTGCTTCAAACAAGAAGGCATAGGCAGATTAGAAATCAGATTAACCTTGGCTTTAGCAACCATAATTCCTTTTTTTGACACTTTATGACTCAACACAATCCCTTCTTAAATCATGAAATGACTCTTTTCTCAACTTAAAATAAGATTCACTTCTTAACATTTTTTCAGTGCAGTGGACAGATTAGCAAGACACATATCAAAGGAAGAGCCATAAATAGAGATATCATCCATAAACACTTCTATGAAATTATCAATATAATCAGAAATTATGGCCATCATACATCTCTGAAATATAGAAGGTGCATTACACAACTCAGAAGGGATCCTTCGATAAGCAAAAGTACCTGATAAGCGTGTAGAAGTCATTTTCTCTTGGTCCTCAAAATAGAAAGGTATTTGGTTGTGACCAGAATACCTATCTAAAAAGCAATAAAAGCCTTGTGCAGCTAATTTTTCCAAAGTTTGATCAATGGATGAAAGGGAAACTAGTCCTTTCTAGTGACAGAATTCAACTTTTTGTAATCAATGCACACCCTTCACCCTATGGTCTGTCTAGTAGGAATTAGTTCACCTTCATTATTCTTTATCACAATTATGCTAGATTTCTTAGGGACAACTTAAACTGGGCTGACCTATTGAGTATCAGAAATAGGGGAGATAATGCTTGCATCTAAAAGTTTTACGACTCTTTCGGAACTACTTTTTTTATGTGAGTGTTCAGTCTGCATTGTATTTTCCTAACAGGTTTAGCATCGTCCTCTAAATGAATTCTATGCTTACAAATAGTGGGACTAATTCCTTTTAAATAAGCAACTGACCACCTAATAGCACACTTTGATCAGACAAAACATTAATCAACTCCTTCTCTTGATCACAAGATAAAAGAGAAGATATAATAACAGGTAGGGTCTCTTTAGGGCCTAGAAACACATACTTGAGCAAATCATGAAGAGGTTTCAACTCAAGTCTAGGTGGAGATGCAACACAAGGTAGCATAAGAGAACTAGCCAAAGGGGGAAGAGGTTCATAAGTAGGCACTCAAGATGAGGAGTGGAATCTAGATTAGAATCCATCTCATCCATTATACTCCGTAAGTCAAACAATCTTAAATCCCTATGGGAGATATAGGTTCCCAAGGAATCACTGCTCAGAATAGTAGGCAAAGCTTCTTAAATCATTTCATCAATCACATCAACAAAGAAGCATTCAGATTCATCTTTGAACATAGGTTGAGTTGAAGCTTTGAAAATGTTAAGCCTAACCCTCATGTTTATGACCTAGACATCCATTACTCCTGACCTCCAATTAATAATGGCATTAGCTGTGGCTAGGAAGGGACGTCCTAGAATAAGAGAGAGCATGACTGGAATCCATGTCCAGCACAACAAAATCAACAAGAAAGAGTCCTTTATCAATTTGCACTGAGAGATCATCTATCTGCCCCTTGGAGTCCTAACCAACCTATCAACAAGGTGAAGGATAGAGTTGGAAGGTTCCAGTTCATCTAATCCCAGTTCTAACTAAATAGAATATGATATCAAATTAACACTAGAACCCAAATCCAAAGGTGTCCTTTTAATTTTGTGATTGTCAATAAAACACGAGATGGTAGGGACACCAGGATCTTGGAACTTAGGGGGAGTTTCACATTTTAAAATCGAGCTCACTTGCTCACTTAGAAGAACCTTTTTAGAATTATCATCTTTGGATTTCTTTTTAAAAGTGCACATGTCTTTAAGGAACTTTGCATAGGCTGGGATTTGTCTAATTGCTTACAAGAGGGGAAGATTGACCTTAAGTTGTTTAAAGGTCTCTAGGATGTCATCTCTTTGCTTATCTTTTCTGGAAAGGAATGGTGCATCCAAAGTTTGAGGGTAAGGAACCCTTGGCCTATGTCTTACAGTAGAGTCACACACAACAGGAGAAGTGAATGGGTCATTTTTCTTTTAATCTCAAGGTCACTATCCATGGTCTTAAGTCTTTTCCTCTTTATCATGGTCCTTCTCACTCACCTTGTTATCTACCTCTTTACCACTCCCAAGAACCATTACAGCTTTTAATTGTTTAAATTGTTGGCCTTTAAGGTTCTATATGGGATGACTTTGAAGCTTTCCTTCTTCTCGTTTACCTACAGCTATAGCTAGTTGCCCAAGTTGGGTTTCTAACTTAGTTATAGACTGTGAGTGAGAATCAACAATATGCATTTTAGACTCAATTCCTTAGACCTTAGAATCAACATTTTGCACAACAGAAGTCAAGGTACTAAGAGCAGAAATTACCTTATCTATATCAGAGCTCCCAAGTGGAGCTTGATAGGAAGAGGGAGGAGCATATCTCTGGTTCTGGAACCCAGAAGGGGAAGGTCTGCGAGACTACGCTTGAGAATTTTCAATATTTTGAGGCCCCCATAAAAAATTAGGATGATTCCTCCAATCATGATTATAGGTAATAGAATAAGGATTATTAGATGGAGGAAATCCTTGGGCAGCATTTACTTGTTTCGTCACACAGTCAGACTGATCAACACAAGGACAATCAACAAAAGCATGCATGGGACTAGCACAAATCGAACACACATCTTGCATAGAAGGGGCATTAGACACTTTGTTCATGCACAGCAATTGATTAAATTTCTTAGTTAAAGCATCAACTTTATTAGAAAGGTCAATTGAATGTGAAACCTTATAAATCCCCCCTTGACTACCTAATTGCCTAGGCAAATTAGAATGTGAGGAAGTAGCTTACAAGCATGAATTTTCACTCAAATGTTTAAATAATTCAAAAGCTTCTTCGGGAGTTTTGTACAAGAAACTAGCACCATAAGATGCATAAATCATTTGCCTATTATGCTCATCTAAGCCAGAATAAAAATTCTGGATGAGTTGCCACATGGTGGACCTCATGGTGAGGACAACTTTGCGATAGCTCTTTAAATCTTTCCCAACTTTCATCCAATTCCTCAATTTTATTTTGTGAGAAAGTGGTATGGCACGTCTTAAGGCATTTAGTTTAGTAATAGTGAAAATTTTTTCAAGAATTCCTTTTGCAATTGATCCCAAGTGGTGATATTTGTCTTAGTGTCCAACCAAGCTTTGGCTTTATCTTTTAAAGAGAAAGGGAAAAGTCAAAAGCGAAGGGCATCATCAGAGATATTATTCAAGGCCACAGTGGAACAAATCTCTAAGAATGCATCAACATGCTTGAAAGGATTTTTAGACTCTAGTTCATAAAACGACGGGATCATTTGGATAAGAGTATGTTTAATCTCAAATGGTACTGTAACAGTGGACATATGTGTTCTTATAGGTCAATCATATGTGGCGGGAGCCAAATACTCCTGAAGTTGCTAAGGTGGTGGGGTTTGTTCCTCAACCATCTTTTTCTTAGATTCCGTTTTCTTAGCTCTTATCTTACAAAGAGAGCGTTCAATTTTATGATTATGTTGTTCAAGGTCTAAGGATAAAGAATGTCTACCATGCATATATCCATAAGCAATCAAGAGAATAGAAAGAAATCACCATAATAATAACCACCAAAACAAAATAAGAAGAAAAGAAAAGAGAGAGATAAGAAGAAAAAAATAAATAAAAATGAACAAACAAAAGAAAGATCCAAGTGAAGCGGGAAAAATTGAAAAAAATAAAGCAAAATAAAAAATTGAGAAAAAAAGAGGAAAAAAATGAAATAAAAGGGAGGGGATTGTTAGATTAGATACAATAAATAAAATAACTGAAATAAGAGAGTTAGATTAGATTAGATTAAGTTAGAAGGGACAGGAAAAATAGTTAGATTAGAAGGAAGATGGAAGAACAGAAATAAAATGGTTCGATTAGGAGAGAGTGGGGAATGAAACAATAAAAATAAAAGGGAAGTGGGTGGAGAATAAATAAATAAAATAGATTAGTGGGGAAGAGGAAAAACAATAAATAAATAAAAATAAAAAGAATAAAAGAAAGAGAAAATTCAAAAATACTATTCCTCCCTGGCAACGGCGTCAAAAACTTGATGTGGATTTTATATTTAGTTTTAAAACACTTTTTACTTGCAAGTACAAAGGTAAATTGTAGACTAGTGAGTTTAGAGGGTGTCGATCCCACGAGGAATAACAATAATTTTAAATTTAGCTTTTCCGATTATGAAGAATAGTTCAATTGAGGAGTTCGATTATCAATATGAATTAACGTAATAAAAGAAGAGTAAATAAGTCAAGAGAGTGAAGAGAATCAAATGGGAGAATGTTCTAGAATTTTGGATTTCACTATCGACGCAACTACTGAATTACTAATTTAAATAGGGGGTTAATTGACAATTTATATTTTATATATAACTTTCTCCCTCATTGCACCTACTTTTATGTCTTTGAAATATATTTTTATCGAAAATAATGCATATTTTATATGATTTTCAGGTAGAAATAAAATGAAAGAATTTGGGAGGAGTTGTTCAATTTTACTTGAATTTTTCACAAGTGCAATGCCTAAAGTCCAAGTCCAAGAGCCCAAAAGAAGGAAAGAAGAAGAGCAAGGCAGCCATGCTTGGGCCTGTGCATCGCGGCCCATTGTCAAACTCCAACCCAGCCTCCTCTCTCTCTCTCTTTTTTTTCCTCCGCCTGGGCCTGGCCCAGCACCAGCTTTCTCCTCCTCATTCCCACACTTCCTCTCTCCCTCCGTTTGGGCCTGTTTTGACGGCCCAATGGCTCTAGCTTGCCTCCCCCTTTATTTTTTCCTTCTCTCCTTTCTTTCCGTATGGGCCTATGCTGCAGCCTAGTCGTGCCTCCCAGCAAGTCCAAGCCAACATCAACCCATCTACTCTTCATCTCTATTCTCCACATGATCAATTGTTTACCTAGTCAAAGCAATTAAGCAAATTAATATTATACTTATGACTAGCCATAACCATGCATGTAACATCCCAAATTAATTGGAATTAATTTCTATTAATTTTGGGGGTATCCTAAGGGGTGGATTTTCCACTATAAAAGGGGCCAAGGTTGAGGGAAAAAGGACACACACATTCATCCACTCTCTTACTCAAGCATCTTCTTATTCTTCCATCTTTCATTTTTCTAGAGAGAATCTTTGGAAGACAAACCACTTGGGTTGAGAGGTTTGGAAGAAAATAAGCTTCATTAGCTATTTTTTTCTTCTCTTCTCATATCATTTGTGAGTCAATTTTGAGAGTTTACACTAAGTTTCATAATTTTGTGTAATTGAGTATAAGGTTTGGGCATAGGAAGTGAAATATACCAATTTCAATGGTATTTTTGCTAACTATAGCCGGCTAAACTACTCATTCTAGGATTAGGATGGATCCTTGGTAATAATATTATTTTGCTAAATTCTTATGGGGTTGTTTTGTCTCTTTTGCATAATCTTGAGTTTACATTTGATCATCATCTACTCATGCATTTTAATACTAATGTTTAATCATGTTGATGACACTAGTTTAATTTGCTATCTCAAATGAATATTAGACCTTGTAGGCTAATATGATGATTATGTAATTGGACTTAAAATTATAATTGTTTAAATTGAATAATTTATGCTAGAAATTAGATGAGTTATGTCTAAAAAGAATAATTCATGCTAAACCACTAGATAAATTATGTCACTTTATAATTATAATCATCTTTTTAATTTATGACCTAATGCTTGTAGCTTAGGTTGAACAAGAGACAAATTGAATCCCCATTTGAATTAGTAATTAATATTGGCATCAAAGGTGAAATCCGAAGTCCTAGATTTTTCTCCTATTTGAATTCTCTCTACTTTGCTACTCACTTACTCTTCTTTTGTTCCTTAAATTATATTGATAATCGAACTCATAAAATTGTGATTATTCTTTATAATCGGAAAGGTTAAATTTAAGAATCACTATTGTTCCCCGCGGGATCGACACCCCAATACTCGCTAGTCTACAATTAACCTTGTGCACTTGCAAGTAAAAAGGGTTTTAAAACATACATATAAAATCCACATCAAGTTTTTGGCGCCGTTGCCGGGGAACGAACAGTGATTTTTAAATTTTCTCTTCCTTTTATTTATTTTTTTTTCCCTCTTCCCTGCTAATCTAACAATTTTATTTATTTTATTCTCCTTCCCCTTCCCTTTTCTTTTGTTGTTTCATTCCCCAATCCCTCCTAATCTAACCATTTTATTTTTGTTCTTCCCGCTCCTTTCTAATCTAACTATTTTCCCTATCCCTTCTAACCTAATCTATCTTTTTAATTTATTTTTTTCCCCTTCCCACACTAATCTAACAACCTAATCTAACTTTTTTTTTTTTGGTTATTTTATTTATTGCACCTAATCTAACAATCTCTTCCCCTTTTATTTCCTTTGTTCTTTTTTTAAATTTATTTATTTTATTTTACTTTATTATTTTTTGTTATTTTCCCCGTTCCCTTGGTTCTTTCTTTTATTTGTTTATTTTTTTATTTTTATTTTTTTTTCATTTCTCTCTTCTTATCTCCCTTTTCTTTTTTCTCTTTTATTTTGTTTGGTGGTTAGTACTGTGGTGATTATATTCTTTTCTTTTTGTTGTTTGTTGGTATATGCTTGGTAGACGTTCTTTGTACTTAGATCTTGAACCATATAATCCTGAAATTGAACGCTCTCTTCGTGAGATAAGAGCTAAGAAATCAGAATCTAAGAACAAAATGGCTGAAGAACAACCAACCCCACCACCTAAGCAACTTAAAGAATATTTCACTCCTACCACTTATGACTCACCAACAAGAACCCGTATGCCCACTGTTACGGTGCCATTTGAGATTAAACATTCTCTTATCCAAATGCTTCCGTCGTTTTATGGGCTAGAGTCTGAAAATCCTTTCAAGCATGTTGATGCATTCTTAGAGATTTGCTCTACTGTGTTCTTAAATAATATTTATGATGATGCTCTTCGCTTGCGGCTTTTTCCTTTTTCTTTAAAAGATAAAGCTAAAACTTGGTTAGACACTAAGACCAATATCACCACTTGGGATCAATTGCAAAAGGAATTCTTGAAAAAGTTTTTCTCCATTGGTAAACTGACTGCCTTAAGACGTGCTATAACCACCTTCTCACAAAATAAAAATGAGCAGTTGCATGAAAGTTGGGAACAGTTTAAAGAATTGTTGCGATGTTGTCCTCATCATGAGGTCCCTATGTGGCAACTTGTCCAGAGTTTTTACTCTGGCTTAGATGAGCATAATAGGCAGATGGTTGATGCATCATGTGGTGGTAGTTTTTTGTACAAAACTCCTGAAGAAGCTTGGGAACTATTTGAACATTTGAGTGAAAATTCACACTTGCATGCTACTTCCTCACATTCTGATTTGCCCAGACACTTAGGAAGTAAAGGGGGGATTTATGAGGTTTCACATTCAATTGACCTTTCTAGTAAAGTTGATGCTTTAGGTAAGAAATTTGATCAATTGTTATGTATGAATAAAGTGTCTAATGCCCCTAATATGCAAGATGTGTGTTCGATTTGTGCTAGTCCCATGCATGCTTCTGTTGATTGTCCGTGTCTTGGTAAGTCTGACTGTGTGACTGAACAAGTAAATGCTGCCCAAGGATTTCCTCCCTCCAACAACCCTTATTCTAATACCTATAATCATGGTTGGAGGAATCATCCTAATTTTTCATGGAGGTCTCAAAATGTTGAGAATCCTCAGACCCAGTCTAGCAGACCTATCCCTTCTGGTTTTCAAAACCAGAGATATGCTCTTCCCTCTTCCCATCAAGCTCCATCTGGGAGCTCTGATATAGACAAGGTAATTTCTGCCCTTGGAACCTTGATCTCTGTTGTGCAAAATGTTGATTCTAAGGTCCAAGGCATTGAGTCTAAAATGCATATAGTTGACTCTCACTCATAATCTATAGCTAAATTAGAAACCCAACTTGGGCAACTAGCCATAGCTGTAGGTAAAAGAGAAGAAGGAAAACTTCCGAGTCATCCCATCCAGAACCCTAAAGGCCAGCAATTTGAACAATTGAAAGCTGTAATGGTTCTTAGGAGTGGTAAAGAAGTGGATAACAAGGTGAGTGAGAAGAAACATGATAAAGATGAAGGACTTAAGACCATAAAGAGTGACCTTGAGATTGAAAAAGAGAATGACCTATCCCCCTCTCCTGTTGTGTCTAACCCCATTGTGACATATGAGCCAAGGGTTCCTTACCCTCAAGCTTTGGATGCTCCTTTCCCTTCCAAGAAAGACAAGCAAAGAGATGACATCTTAGAGACTTTTAAGCAAGTTAAGGTCAATCTTCCCCTCTTAGAAGCAATTAGACAGATCCCAGCCTATGCTAAGTTCCTTAAAGACATGTGCACTTTTAAAAGAAAATCTAAAGACGACAAGTCTAAAAAGGTTCTTCTAAGTGAATAAGTAAGTTCAATTCTGAAATGTGATACTCCCCCTAAGTTCAACGATCCTGGTGTCCCTACCATTTCATGTGTTATTGGCAATCACAAAATTGAAAGGGCACTTTTGGATTTGGGTTCTAGTGTCAATTTGATACCATATTCTGTTTACTTAGAGTTGGGATTAGGTGAACTGCAACCTTTCAACTGTACCCTTCAACTTGCTGATAGGTCGGTTAGGACTCCTAGGGGGCAAATAGATGATGTCTTAGTGCAAATTGATAAAGGATTCTTTCCTGTTGACTTTGTTGTGTTGGATATGGACCCTAGTCATGCTTCTAAGCAGATCCCTCTTATTTTAGGACGTCCCTTCCTAGCCACAGCTAATGCTACCATTAACTGTAGGTCGGGAATCATGGATGTCTCGGTCATGAACATGAGGGTTAGGCTTAACATTTTTAAAGCTTCTGCTCAACCTGTGTTTGAAGATGAATCTGAATGCTTCTTTATTGATATGATTGATGGTATGATTGAAGAAGTCTTGCCTGCTATTCTGAATAATGATCCCTTGGGAACCTGTCTTTCTCATGGGGATTTAAGGTTATTTGAATTGGAAAGTACCATAAGTGAGATGAATTTTATTCTTGACTCCACTCCTTATCTTGAGTCTTCCTCTTGGGTGTTCACATATGAACCTCTTCCCCCCTTGGCTAGTTCTCCTATGCCACCTTCTATTGTATCTCCACCTCAACTTGAGTTAAAACCTCTCCCTGATTCACTCAAGTATATGTTTTTAGGCCCCAAAGACACCCTACCGGTTATTATATCATCTCTTCTATCTTGTGATCAAGAGGAAGAGTTGATTCGTGTTTTGTCTGATCATAAGGGTGCTATTGGATGGTCGGTTGCTGATTTGAAAGGGATTAGTCCCACAATTTGTATGCACAGAGTTCATTTAGAGGATGATGTTAAACCTGTTAGGCAAATGCAACGTAGACTGAACCCTCACATGAAAAAAGTTGTCCGTGAAGAGGTAGTTAAGCTTTTGGATGCAGGCACTATCTACCCTATTTCTGATAGTCAATGGGTCAGTCCAGTTCAAGTAGTTCCTAAGAAATCTGGCATAACTGTGGTTAAGAATAATTAAGGTGAACTAATTCCCACTAGACAGACCACGGGATGGAGGGTGTGCATTGATTACAGAAAGCTGAATTCTGTCACTAGAAAAGACCATTTTCCCCTCCCATTCATTGATCAAATTTTGGAAAAGTTAGCTGGACAAAGTTTTTACTGCTTTTTAGATGGGTATTCTGGTTACAACCAAATACCTGTCTATCCTGAGGACCAAGAGAAAACCACATTTACATGCCCGTCAGGTACCTTTGCTTATCGGAGGATGCCTTTTGGGTTGTGTAATGCACCTTCCACATTCCAGAGATGTATGATGGCCATATTTTCTGATTATGTTGATAATTTCATGGAAGTGTTTATGGATGATTTCTCTATTTTCGGTTCTTCCTTTGATGTGTGCCTTGCTAATCTATCCATTGTGCTGAAAAGATGTGAAGAAGTGAATCTTGTTTTGAGTTGGGAAAAGAGTCATTTCATGGTCCAAGAAGGGATTGTTTTGGGACATAAAGTGTCCGAAAAAGGGATTGAGGTTGATAAAGCCAAGGTTGATCTGATTTCTAATTTGCCTGTGCCTTCTTCTGTGAAGCAAGTCAGATCTTTCCTTGGTCATGCTGGTTTCTATAGGAGATTTATTAAGGATTTTAGCAAAGTGGCTCGTCCACTTACTAATCTTCTTACCAAAGATACTCCTTTTGTGATTAATGCGTCTTGTGTGCAAGCTTTTGAAAAGCTTCGATCTTTGTTGGTGTCAGCTTCTATTGTGCAACCCCCTGATTTTTCTTTGCCATTCGAGATCATGTGTGATGTATCTGATTTTGCTATTGGGGCTGTTTTGGGTCAAAGGGTCAATAGAATGCCTCATGTCATATACTATGCTAGTAGAACTCTCACTGATGCTCAAAAGAATTATTCTACTACTGAGAAAGAGTTGCTAGCTGTTGTATTTGCACTTGATAAATTTCGTCCGTACCTTTTGTGTTCTAAAGTGATTGTGTTTACTGATCATGCTGCGTTAAAACACTTATTGGCTAAGAATGACACTAAGCCAAGACTCATTAGATGGATTTTGTTGCTCCAAGAGTTTGATATTGAAATAAAAGATAGGAAAGGTTCTGAAAATTCTATTGCAGACCACTTGTCTAGAATCATTACTGAGTATACTGATGACTCAGTTCGATTTTCTGACCACTTTCCTGATGAGCAACTATTTGCTGTGTCACGTGCCCCTCTCCCTTGGTTTGCTCACATTGTGAACTACCTCGTCACTAGGAAGATTCCTCCTCACTGGTCTAAACAAGAGAAAGATAGGTTCTTCTCACAGGTAAGACATTACTATTGGGAAGATCCTTATCTTTTCAAACATGGCCCTGACCAAGTGGTACGACGATGTGTCCCCGAGAGTGAAATCCATAGTATTCTCACATTTTGTCACTCTTATGCTTGTGGTGGTCACTTTGGAGGTCATAGGACAGCTGCTAAAGTCCTACAAAGTGGGTTCTTTTGGCCCACTCTATTTAGAGATGCTCACAAATTCTGTTTTGCTTGTGAGCGTTGTCAACGTACGGATGCCCTGTCCTGTCATGATATGATGCCCCTTTCCCCTATTCTGATTGTTGAAATATTTGATGTGTGGGGCATTGATTTCATGGGTCCCTTTCCCCCATCTTTTGGCTTTGTATACATATTGGTTGCTATTGATTATGTATCAAAGTGGGTGGAAGCTCAAGCTACTAGGACTAATGACCACAAGGTTGTGGTCAAGTTTGTGAAAGAGTACATTTTCTGTCGATGTGGAACCCCTAGAGCCCTTATTAGTGATGGAGGGAGTCACTTCTGTCATCGATCTTTTGAGGCTTTGCTTAGGAAGTATTCTGTGACTCATAAAGTAGCTACTCCTTATCATCCTCAAACTAGTGGTCAAGTTGAGGTGTCAAATCGTGAAATTAAGTCTATCCTTGAAAAAACGGTTCGACCTGATAGAAAAGACTGGTCTTTGAGATTGCATGATGCTCTTTGGGCCTATCGTACTACTCATAAGACTCCCATTGGGATGTCTCCTTACCGGCTTCTTTTTGGTAAGGCTTGTCACTTGCCGATTGAGTTAGAACACCGTGCTTTTTGGGCTATTAAAACTTTTAATTTTGATATGAAACAAGCAGGTTCTAACCGTAGGCTTCAATTAAATGAGTTGGAAGAGTTGCGTAACAAAGCCTATGAGAATGCTAAGATTTATAAAGCCAAAACCAAAGCTTTTCATGATAAAACGATTTCTCGTAAATCTTTTGAACCTAATCAAAAGGTTTGGCTTTTTAACTCTAAGCTTAAACTGTTTCCTGGCAAGTTGAGATCTAGATGGCATGGTCCTTTTGTTGTCCAACAAGTGTTTTCCTCTAGGGTAGTTCAAATTTTGGATCCTCAAGATGGTAGAGTTCTTACGGTTAATGGTCAACATTTGAAACTTGTTGTGACTCATGATATTAACCCTGGTTTGATTGAATCCATCAACTTGGTCGACCCTATCTACTGTGATTAGTGGTGGGGCATTGTCTGGCTGAAGACATTAAACTTAGCGCTTGTTGGGAGGCAACCCAATCTTTTTAGGTGATTTTGAGTCTTTTATTTTTATTTTTATTTTTATTATTTTTTTTTTAATCAAGGTGTGCTTGTGTTATTGAATGTGATTTTGTACTTGGTTTTTGGCTTTTGAGGTTGGTAATGGTTGTGAAGGCGCTTTGGGAGTGTGATTGCTTTGCTTACATGGAAACAACTTTCCTCGTGCTATCAGGTTATAATGCTCTTTTCTCCATTTTTCTTTATCTTATTGTTTTTTACATTGAGGACAATGTGAGGTTTAGGTGTGGGGGGAAGGCAAAATGAAAATTTTGAGAAAGATTAAACTTGAAAATTTATGGGTGAATTTGATTTTGGGAAGAGATTGAGTATCCTAATTGTGCATGTTTTATTCCTATTATATGGATTTGATTCATGTGACCCATGCTCATTAGAGATTATTTCTAGCCTTGACTAGTTGAACGCCAAAATTTTTGCTGTGCTAATGTCACTATGTAATCGATTTTGAGTATGAGATGTAACCCCATTTATAATGTCGTGATGAGTATTCGTTAAGCATTGAGTTTCTCATTGACTTTTCAATCAAAAAAAAAACAAAAATCAAATAAATGAAATTAATTAAGTTCTGCTTTCGGTACCAATGTTCAGGTCCTATCTATATTCATATCTTTAATTGCCTGAATATGTACTAAGTGTTTCTCTTAGTGTTATCATTATTCATATCTTTATCCACTCAAGAAAGCACATGAAATCAAGTAACTTATGAAAATAGAAAAGCTCACCAAAAAAAAACAAAATAAAAAAAACAATCATTTGATTTGGCATTGGGGACTCGATTTTGAAAAATGCTCTTGTGATTTTTGTTATGTGGGGTGAAATTTTGTGCTTATGGTTTACTACTTGGTTTCGTTGTGTACTTAATTTGCTTAAATTTTGGCCTATTGACTTGGTCGGAATTAGAAATCTTTGATAATGAGTTGTGGGTTGGTAGTGAATTGATATATGCGATTTGGAGTGGACATTCATAGTTAGATCACTTGATTTTCTTCCTCAATCTTGTTCTACTTGATGGTTTAAATGAATATATACATTAATGATATTCTTTGCTCGAGGACTAGCAAAGTCTTGGTATGGGGGAGTTGACAATTCATATTTTATATATAACTTTCTCCCTCATTGCACCTACTTTTATGTCTTTGAAATATATTTTTATGGAAAATAATGCATGTTTTATATGATTTTCAGGTAGAAATAAAATGAAAGAATTTGGGAGGAGTTGTTCAATTTTACTTGGATTTTTCACAAGTGCAATGCCTAAAGTCCAAGTCCAAGAGCCCAAAAGAAGGAAAGAAGAAGAGCAAGGCAGCCATGCTTGGGCCCGTGCATCGCGGCCCATTGTCAAACTCCAACCCAACCTCCTCTCTCTCTCTCTTTTTTTTCCCTCCGCCTGGGCCTGGCCCAGCACCAGCTTTCTCCTCCTCATTCCCTCACTTCTTCTCTCCCTCCGTTTGGGCTGCTTTGATGGCCCAGTGGCTCTAGCCTGCCTCCCCCTTCATTTTTTCCTTCTCTCCTTTCTTTCCGTGTGGGCCTATGCTGCAGCCCAGTCGTGCCTCCCAGCAAGTCCAAGCCAACATCAACTTATCTACTCTTCATCTCTATTCTCCACATGATCAATTGTTTACCTAGTCAAAGCAATTAAGCAAATTAATATTATACTTATGACTAGCCATAACCATACATGTAACATCCCAAATTAATTGGAATTAATTTCCATTAATTTTGGGGGTATCCTAAGGGGTGGATTTTCCACTATAAAAGGGGCCAAGGTTGAGGGAAAAAGGACACACACACATTTATTCACTCTCTTACTCTAGCATCTTCTTATTCTTCCATCTTTCATTTTTCTAGAGAGAATCTTTGGAAGACAAAACCATTTAGGTTGAGAGGTTTGGAAGAAAATAAGCTTCATTAGCTATTTTTCTCTTCTCTTCTCATCTCATTTGTGAGTCAACTTTGAGAGATTACACTAAGTTTCATAATTTTGTGTAATTGAGTATAAGGTTTGGGCATAGGAAGTGAAATATACCAATTTCAATGGTGTTTTTGCTAACTATGGCCGGCTAAACTACTCATTCTAGGATTAGGATGGATCCTTGATAATAATATTATTTTGCTAAATTCTTATGGGGTTGTTCTTGTCTCTTTTGCATAATCTTGAGTTTACATTTGATCATCATCTACTCATGCATTTCAATACTAATGTTTAATCATGTTGATGACACTAGTTTAATTTGCTATCTCAAATGAATATTAGACCTTGTAGGCTAATATGATGATTATGTAATTGGACTTAAAATTATAACTGTTTAAATTGAATAATTTATGCTAGAAATTAGATGAGTTATGTCTAAAAAGAATAATTCATGCTAAACCACTAGATAAATTATGTTACTTTATAATTATAATCATCTTTTTAATTTATGATCTAATGCTTGTAGCTTAGGTTGAACAAGAGACAAATTGAATCCCCATTTGAATTAGTAATTAATATTGGCATCAAAGGTGAAATCTGAAGTCCTAGATTTTTCTCCTATTTGAATTCTCTCTAGTTTGCTACTCACTTACTCTTCTTTTGTTTCTTAAATTATATTGATAATCGAACTCATAAAATTGTGATTATTCTTTATAATCGGAAAGGTTAAGTTTAAGAATCATTATTGTTCCCCGCGGGATCGACACCCCAATACTCGCTACTCTACAATTAACCTTGTGCACTTGCAAGTAAAAAGGGTTTTAAAACATACATATAAAATCCACATCAAATACATCAAGTGGATTTTATATGTATGTTTTAAAACCCTTTTTACTTGCAAGTGCACAAGGTTAATTGTAGACTAGCGAGTATTGGGGTGTCGATCCCGCGGGGAACAATAGTGATTCTTAAACCTAACCTTTCCGATTATAAAGAATAATCACAATTTTATGAGTTCGATTATCAATATAATTTAAGGAACAAAAGAAGAGTAAGTGAGTAGCAAAGTAGAGAGAATTCAAATAGGAGAAAAATCTAGAATTTCGGATTTCACCTTTGATGCCAATATTAATTACTAATTCAAATGGGGATTCAATTTGTCTCTTGTTCAACCTAAGCTACAAGCATTAGGTCATAAATTAAAAAGATGGTTATAATTATAAAGTGACATAATTTATCTAGTGGTTTAGCATGAATTATTCTTTTTAGACATAACTCATCTAATTTCTAGCATAAATTACAATTTAAATAATTATAATTTTAAGTCCAATTACATAATCATCATATTAGCCTACAAGGTCTAATATTCATTTGAGATAGCAAATTAAACTAGTGTCATCAACATGATTAAACATTAGTATTAAAATGCATGAGTAGATAATGATCAAATGTAAACTCAAGATTATGCAAAAGAGACAAGAACAACCCTATAAGAATTTAGCAAAATAATATTATTACCAAGGATCGATCCTAATCCTAAAATGAGTAGTTTAGCCGGCCATAGTTAGCAAAAACACCATTAGAATTGGTATATTTCACTTTCTATGCCCAAACCTTATACTCAATTACACAAAATTATGAAACTTAGTGTAAACTCTCAAAGTTGACTCACAAATGAGATGAGAAGAGAAGAAAAAAATAGCCAATGAAGCTTATTTTCTTCCAAACCTCTCAACCCAAATGGTTTTGTCTTCCAAAGATTCTCTCTAGAAAAATGAAAGATGGAAGAATAAGAAGATGCTTGAGTAAGAGAGTGGATGAATGTGTGTGTGTCCTTTTTCCCTCAACCTTGGCCCCTTTTATAGTGGAAAATCCACCCCTTAGGATACCCCCAAAATTAATGGAAATTAATTCCAATTAATTTGGGATGTTACATGCATGGTTATGGCTAGTCATAAGTATAATATTAATTTGCTTAATTGCTTTGACTAGGTAAACAATTGATCATGTGGAGAATAGAGATGAAGAGTAGATGAGTTGATGTTGGCTTGGACTTGCTGGGAGGCACGACTGGGCTGCAGCATAGGCCCATACGGAAAGAAAGGAGAGAAGGAAAAAATGAAGGGGGAGGCAAGCTAGAGCCACTGGGCCGTCAAAACAGGCCCAAACAGAGGGAGAGAAGAAGTGTGGGAATGAGGAGGAGAAAGCTGGTGCTGGGCCAGGCCCAGGCGGAGGAAAAAAAAAAGAGAGAGAGAGAGGAGGCTGGGTTGGAGTTTGACAATGGGCCGCGATGCACAGGCCCAAGCATGGCTGCCTTGCTCTTCTTCTTTCCTTCTTTTGGGCTCTTGGACTTGGACTTTAGGCATTGCACTTGTGAAAAATCCAAGTAAAATTGAACAACTCCTCCCAAATTCTTTCATTTTATTTCTACCTGAAAATCATATAAAATATGCATTATTTTCCATAAAAATATATTTCAAAGACATAAAAGTAGGTGCAATGAAGGAGAAAGTTATATATAAAATATGAATTGTCAACTCCCCACACCAAGACTTTGCTAGTCCTCGAGCAAAGAATATCATTAATGCATATATTCATTTAAACCATCAAGTAGAACAAGATTAAGGAAGAAAATCAAGTGATCTAACTATGAATGTCCACTCCAAATCACATATATCAATTCACTACCAACCCACAACTCATTATCAAAGATTTCCAATTCCGACCAAGTCAACAGGCCAAAATTCAAGCAAATTAAGTACACAACGAAACCAAGTAGTAAACCATAAGCACAAAATTTCACCCCACATAACAAAAATCACAAGAGCATTTTTCAAAATCGAGTCCCCAATGCCAAGTCAAATGATTATTATTTTTTTTTTTTGTGAGCTTTTCTATTTTCATAAGTTACTTGATTTCATGTGCTTTCTTGAGTGGATAAAGATATGAATAACGATAACACTCAGAGAAACACTTAGTACATATTCAGGCAATTAAAGATATGGATATAGATAGGACCTGAACATTGGTACCGAAAGCAGAACTTAATTAATTTCATTTATTTGATTTTTGTTTTTTTTTTGATTGAAAAGTCAATGGGAAACTCAATGCTTAACGAATACTCATCACGACATTATAAATGGGGTTACATCTCATACTCAAAATCGATTACATAGTGACATTAGCACAGCAAAAATTTTGGCCTTCAACTAGTCAAGGCTAGAAATAATCTCTAATGAGCATGGGTCACATGAATCAAATCCATATAATAGGAATAAGACATGCACAATTAGGACACTCAATCTCTTCCTAAAATCAAATTCACCCATAAATTTTCAAGTTTAATCTTTCTCAAAATTTTCATTTTGCCTTCCCCCCACACCTAAACCTCACATTGTCCTCAATGTAGAAAACAATAAGATAAAGAAAAATGAAGAAAAGAGCAATACAACCTGATAGCACGAGGAAAAGTTGTTTCCATGTAAGCAAAGCAATCACACTCCCAAAGCGCCTTCACAACCATTACCAACCTCAAAAGCCAAAAACCAAGTACAGAATCACATTCAATAACACAAGCACACCTTGATTAAAAAATATATATATATAAAAATAAAAATAAAAATAAAAGACTCAAAATCACCTAAAAAGATTGGGTTGCCTCCCAACAAGCGCTAAGTTTAATGTCTTCAGCCAGACAATGCCCCACCACTAATCACAGTAGACAGGGTCGACCAAGTTGATGGATTCAATCAAACCAGGGTTAATATCATGAGTCACAACAGGTTTCAAACGTTGACCATTAACCATAAGAACTCTACCATCTTGAGGATCCAAAATTTGAACTGCCCCAGAGGGAAACACTTGTTGGACAACAAAAGGACCATCCCATCTAGATCTCAACTTGCCAGGAAACAGTTTAAGCTTAGAGTTAAAAAGCCAAACCTTTTGATTAGGTTCAAAAGATTTACGAGAAATCGTTTTATCATGAAAAGCTTTGGTTTTGGCTTTATAAATCTTAGCATTCTCATAGGCTTCGTTACGCAACTCTTCCAACTCATTTAATTGAAGCCTACGGTTAGAACCTGCTTGTTTCATATCAAAATTAAAAGTTTTAATAGCCCAAAAAGCACGGTGTTCTAACTCAACCGGCAAGTGACAAGCCTTACCAAAAAGAAGCCGGTAAGGAGACATCCCAATGGGAGTCTTATAAGTAGTACGATAGGTCCAAAGAGCATCATGCAATCTCAAAGACCAGTCTTTTCTATCAGGTCGAACCGTTTTTTCAAGGATAGACTTAATTTCACGATTTAACACCTCAACTTGACCACTAGTTTGAGGATGATAAGGAGTAGCTACTTTATGAGTCACAGAATACTTCCTAAGCAAAGCCTCAAAAGATCGATGACAGAAGTGACTCCCTCCATCACTAATAAGGGCTCTAGGGGTTCCACATCGACAGAAAATGTACTCTTTCACAAACTTGACCACAACCTTGTGGTCATTAGTCCTAGTAGCTTGAGCTTCCACCCACTTTGATACATAATCAATAGCAACCAATATGTATACAAAGCCAAAAGATGGGGGAAAGGGACCCATGAAATCAATGCCCCACACATCAAATATTTCAACAATCAGAATAGGGGAAAGGGGCATCATATCACGACGGGACAGGGCACCCGTACGTTGATAACGCTTACAAGCAAGACAGAATTTGTGAGCATCTCTAAACAGAGTGGGCCAAAAGAACCCACTTTGTAGGACTTTCACAGCTGTCCTACGACCTTCAAAGTGATCACCACAAGCATAAGAGTGACAAAATGTGAGAATACTATGGATTTCACTCTTGGGGACACATCGTCGTACCACTTGGTCAGGGCAATGTTTGAAAAGATAAGGATCTTCCCAATAGTAATGTCTTACCTGTGAGAAGAACCTATCTTTCTCTTGTTTGGACCAGTGAGGAGGAATCTTCCTAGTGACGAGGTAGTTCATAATGTGAGCAAACCAAGGGAGAGGGGCACGTGACACAGCAAATAGTTGCTCATCAGGAAAGTGGTCAGAAAATCGAACTGAGTCATCAGTATACTCAGTAATGATTCTAGACAAGTGGTCTGCAATAGAATTTTCAGAACCTTTCCTATCTTTTTCAATATCAAACTCTTGGAGTAACAAAATCCATCTAATGAGTCTTAGCTTAGTGTCATTCTTAGCCAATAAGTGTTTTAATGCAGCATGATCAGTAAACACAATCACTTTAGAACACAAAAGGTACGGACGAAATTTATCAAGTGCAAATACAACAGCTAGCAACTCTTTCTCAGTAGTAGAATAATTCTTTTGAGCATCAGTGAGAGTTCTACTAGCATAGTATATGACATGAGGCATTCTATTGACCCTTTGACCCAAAACAGCCCCAATAGCAAAATCAGATGCATCACACATGATCTCGAATGGCAAAGAAAAATCAGGGGGTTGCACAATAGGAGCTGACACCAACAAAGATCGAAGCTTTTCAAAAGCTTGCACACAAGACGCATTAATCACAAAAGGAGTATCTTTGGTAAGAAGATTAGTAAGTGGACGAGCCACTTTGCTAAAATCCTTAATAAATCTCCTATAGAAACCAGCATGACCAAGGAAAGATCTGACTTGCTTCACAGAAGAAGGCACAGGCAAATTAGAAATCAGATCAACCTTGGCTTTATCAACCTCAATCCCTTTTTCGGACACTTTATGTCCCAAAACAATCCCTTCTTGGACCATGAAATGACTCTTTTCCCAACTCAAAACAAGATTCACTTCTTCACATCTTTTCAGCACAATGGATAGATTAGCAAGGCACACATCAAAGGAAGAACCGAAAATAGAGAAATCATCCATAAACACTTCCATGAAATTATCAACATAATCAGAAAATATGGCCATCATACATCTCTGGAATGTGGAAGGTGCATTACACAACCCAAAAGGCATCCTCCGATAAGCAAAGGTACTTGACGGGCATGTAAATATGGTTTTCTCTTGGTCCTCAAGATAGACAGGTATTTGGTTGTAACCAGAATACCCATCTAAAAAGCAGTAAAAACTTTGTCCAGCTAACTTTTCCAAAATTTAATCAATGAATGGGAGGGAAAAATGGTCTTTTCTAGTGACAGAATTCAGCTTTCTGTAATCAATGCACACCCTCCATCCCGTGGTCTGTCTAGTGGGAATTAGTTCACCTTCATTATTCTTAACCACAGTTATGCCAGATTTCTTAGGAACTACTTGAACTGGACTGACCCATTGACTATCAGAAATAGGGTAGATAATGCCTGCATCCAAAAGCTTAACTACCTCTTCCTGGACAACTTTTTTAATGTGAGGGTTCAGTCTACGTTGCATTTGCCTAACAGGTTTAACATCATCCTCTAAATGAACTCTGTGCATACAAATTGTGGGACTAATCCCCTTCAAATCAGCAACCGACCATCCAATAGCACCCTTATGATCAGACAAAACACGAATCAACTCTTCCTCTTGATCACAAGATAGAAGAGAAGATATAATAACCGGTAGGGTGTCTTTGGGGCCTAAAAACATATACTTGAGTGAATCAGGGAGAGGTTTTAACTCAAGTTGAGGTGGAGATACAATAGAAGGTGGCATAGGAGAACTAGCCAAGGGGGGAAGAGGTTCATATGTGGACACCCAAGAGGAAGACTCAAGATAAGGAGTGGAGTCAAGAATAAAATTCATCTCACTTATGGTACTTTCCAATTCAAATAACCTCAAATCCCCATGAGAAAGACAGGTTCCCAAGGGATCACTATTCAGAATAGCAGGCAAGACCTCTTCAATCATACCATCAATCATATCAACAAAGAAGCATTCAGATTCATCTTCAAACACAGGTTGAGCAGAAGCTTTAAAAATGTTAAGCCTAACCCTCATGTTCATGACCGAGACATCCATGATTCCCGACCTACAGTTAATGGTAGCATTAGCTGTGGCTAGGAAGGGACGTCCTAAAATAAGAGGGATCTGCTTAGAAGCATGACTAGGGTCCATATCCAACACAACAAAGTCAACAGGAAAGAATCCTTTATCAATTTGCACTAAGACATCATCTATTCGCCCCCTAGGAGTCCTAACCGACCTATCAGCAAGCTGAAGGGTACAGTTGGAAGGTTGCAGTTCACCTAATCCCAACTCTAAGTAAACAGAATATGGTATCAAATTGACACTAGAACCCAAATCCAAAAGTGCCCTTTCAATTTTGTGATTGCCAATAAAACATGAAATGGTAGGGACACCAGGATCTTTGAACTTAGGGGGAGTATCACATTTCAGAATTGAACTTACTTGTTCACTTAGAAGAACCTTTTTAGACTTGTCGTCTTTAGATTTTCTTTTAAAAGTGCACATATCTTTAAGGAACTTAGCATAGGCTGGGATCTGTCTAATTGCTTCTAAGAGGGGAAGATTGACCTTAACTTGCTTAAAAGTCTTTAAGATGTCATCTCTTTGCTTGTCTTTCTTGGAAGGCAAAGGAGCATCCAAAGCTTGAGGGTAAGGAACCCTTGGCTCATATGTCACAATGGGGTTAGACACAACAGGAGAGGGGGATAGGTCATTCTCTTTTTCAATCTCAAGGTCACTCTTCATGGTCTTAAGTCCTTCATCTTTATCATGTTTCTTCTCACTCACCTTGTTATCCACTTCTTTACCACTCCTAAGAACCATTACAGCTTTCAATTGTTCAAATTGCTGGCCTTTAGGGTTCTGGATGGGATGACTCGGAAGTTTTCCTTCTTCTCTTTTACCTACAGCTATGGCTAGTTGCCCAAGTTAGGTTTCTAATTTAGCTATAGATTGTGAGTGAGAGTCAACTATATGCATTTTAGACTCAATGCCTTGGACCTTAGAATCAACATTTTGCACAACAGAGGTCAAGGTTCCAAGGGCAGAAATTACCTTGTCTATATCAGAGCTCCCAGATGGAGCTTGATGGGAAGAGGGAAGAGCATATCTCTGGATTTGAAAACCAGAAGGGGTAGGTCTGCTAGACTGGGTCTGAGGATTCTCAACATTTTGAGACCTCCATGAAAAATTAGAATGATTCCTCCAACCATGATTATAGGTATTAGAATAAAGGTTGTTGGAGGGAGGAAATCCTTGGGCAGCATTTACTTGTTCAGTCACACAGTCAGACTTACCAAGACACGGACAATCAACAGAAGCATGCATGGGACTAGCACAAATCGAACACACATCTTGCATATTAGGGGCATTAGACACTTTATTCATACATAACAATTGATCAAATTTCTTACCTAAAGCATCAACTTTACTAGAAAGGTCAATTGAATGTGAAACCTCATAAATCCCCCCTTTACTTCCTAAGTGTCTGGGCAAATCAGAATGTGAGGAAGTAGCATGCAAGTGTGAATTTTCACTCAAATGTTCAAATAGTTCCCAGGCTTCTTCAGGAGTTTTGTACAAAAAACTACCACCACATGATGCATCAACCATCTGCCTATTATGCTCATCTAAGCCAGAGTAAAAACTCTGGACAAGTTGCCACATAGGGACCTCATGATGAGGACAACATCGCAACAATTCTTTAAACCGTTCCCAACTTTCATGCAACTGCTCATTTTTATTTTGTGAGAAGGTGGTTATAGCACGTCTTAAGGCAGTCAGTTTACCAATGGAGAAAAACTTTTTCAAGAATTCCTTTTGCAATTGATCCCAAGTGGTGATATTGGTCTTAGTGTCCAACCAAGTTTTAGCTTTATCTTTTAAAGAAAAAGGAAAAAGCCGCAAGCGAAGAGCATCATCAGAAATATTATTTAAGAACACAGTAGAGCAAATCTCTAAGAATGCATCAACATGCTTGAAAGGATTTTCAGACTCTAGCCCATAAAATGACGGAAGCATTTGGATAAGAGAATGTTTAATCTCAAATGGCACCGTAACAGTGGGCATACGGGTTCTTGTTGGTGAGTCATAAGTGGCAGGAGTGGAATATTCCTTACGTTGCTTAGGTGGTGGGGTTGGTTGTTCTTCAGCCATTTTGTTCTTAGATTCTGATTTCTTAGCTCTTATCTCACGAAGAGAGCGCTCAATTTCAGGATTATATGGTTCAAGATCTAAGCACAAAGAACGTCTACCAAGCATATACCAACAAACAACAAAAAGAAAAGAATATAATCACCACAGTAATAACCACCAAACAAAATAAAAGAGAAAAAAGAAAAAAGATAAGAAGAGAGAAATGAAAAAAAAAATAAACAAATAAACAAATAAAAGAAAGAACCAAGGGAACGGGGAAAATAACAAAAAAAAATAAAGCAAAATAAAATAAATAAATTAAAAAAAGAACAAAGGAAATAAAAGGGGAAGGGATTGCTAGATTAGGTGCAATAAATAAAATAACCAAAAAAAAAAGTTAGATTAGGTTGTTAGATTAGTAGGGAAAGGGGAAAAAAATAAATTAAAAAAAATAGATTAGGTTAGAAGGGATGGGAAAAATAGTTAGATTAGAAAGGAGCGAGAAGAACAAAAATAAAATGGTTAGATTAGGAGGGATTGGGGAATGAAACAACAAAAGAAAAGGGAAGGGGAAGGAGAATAAAATAAATAAAATTGTTAGATTAGCAGGGAAGAGGAAAAAAAGAAATAAATAAAAGGAAGAGAAAATTTAAAAATCACTGTTCGTTCCCCGTCAACGGCGCCAAAAACTTGATGTGGATTTTATATGTATGTTTTAAAACCCTTTTTACTTGCAAGTGCGCAAGGTTAATTGTAGACTAGCGAGTATTGGGGTGTCGATCCCGCGGGGAACAATAGTGATTCTTAAACTTAACCTTTCCGATTATAAAGAATAATCACAATTTTATGAGTTCGATTATCAATATAATTTAAGGAACAAAAGAAGAGTAAGTGAGTAGCAAAGTAGAGAGAATTCAAATAGGAGAAAAATCTAGGACTTCGGATTTCACCTTTGATGCCAATATTAATTACTAATTCAAATGGGGATTCAATTTGTCTCTTGTTCAACCTAAGCTACAAGCATTAGGTCATGAATTAAAAAGATGATTATAATTATAAAGTGACATAATTTATCTAGTGGTTTAGCATGAATTATTCTTTTTAAACATAACTCATCTAATTTCTAGCATAAATTATTCAATTTAAACAATTATAATTTTAAGTCCAATTACATAATCATCATATTAGCCTACAAGGTCTAATATTCATTTGAGATAGCAAATTAAACTAGTGTCATCAACATGATTAAACATTAGTATTAAAATGCATGAGTAGATGATGATCAAATGTAAACTCAAGATTATGCAAAAGAGACAAAAGCAACCCCATAAGAAATTAGCAAAATAATATTATTACCAATGATCCATCCTAATCCTAGAATGAGTAGTTTAGCCGGCCATAGTTAGCAAAAACACCATTGGAATTGGTATATTTCACTTCCTATGCCCAAACTTATACTCAATTACACAAAATTATAAAACTTAGTGTAAACTCTCAAATTTGACTCACAAATGAGATGAGAAGAGAAGAGAAAAATAGCTAATAAAGCTTATTTTCTTCTTAACCCTCAACCCAAATGATCTTGTCTTACAAAGATTCTCTCTAGAAAAATGAAAGATGGAAGAATAAGAAGATGCTTGAGCAAGAGAGTGGATGAATGTGTGTGTCTTTTTCCCTCAACCTTGGCCCCTTTTATAGTGGAAAATCCACCCCTTAGGATACCCCCAAAATTAATGGAAATTAATTCCAATTAATTTGGGATGTTACATGCATGGTTATGGCTAGTCATAAGTATAATATTAATTTGCTTAATTGCTTTGACTAGGTAAACAATTGATCATGTGGAGAATAGAGATGAAGAGTAGATGAGTTGATGTTGGCTTGGACTTGCTGGGAGGCACGACTGGGCTGCAGCATAGGCCCACACGGAAAGAAAGGAGAGAAGGAAAAAATGAAGGGGGAGGCAAGCTAGAGCCACTGGGCCGTCAAAACAGGCCCAAACGGAGGGAGAGAAGAAGTGTGGGAATGAGGAGGAGAAAGCTGGTGCTGGGCCAGGCCCAGGCGGAGGAAAAAAAAAAGAGAGAGAGAGGAGGCTGGGTTGGAGTTTGACAATGGGCCGCGATGCACAGGCCCAAGCATGGCTGCCTTGCTCTTCTTCTTTCCTTCTTTTGGGCTCTTGGACTTGGACTTTAGGCATTGCACTTGTGAAAAATCCAAGTAAAATTGAACAACTCCTCCCAAATTCTTTCATTTTATTTCTACCTGAAAATCATATAAAATATGCATTATTTTCGATAAAAATATATTTCAAAGACATAAAAGTAGGTGCAATGAGGGAGAAAGTTATATATAAGATATGAATTGTCAATTAAATTATGATGTGGCAAGCGGATAAGTTTGGATTAATTGTTGACGTGACAAGTGGATAGGCTCGTGTTAATTATTGATGTGACGCGATAATTATCCAAAATAAAAGAAAAAGGAAGGAAAAAAAAAGAAGAACAGAAAGGCTGAAGCCCTTGCTCGGGAGAGGAGGGTCGCGAAGGGGGAGGGGCTCCTCAACCCTTGCCCCGTGACATACACACGTCGGGAGAGGGCGAGGGAGGCACCGGTGAGGCTGCCGGTGACCGGCCGACGCACGCCAGCCATCCCCCACCCCAGTCGCGACCAGACCCGAGCCACAGAGAGAGAGGCAGACGACGAGAGGCGGAGAAAGAGATTGAGTGGGGGAGGTCGCCAGCGGTGTTTCGGCGGCTCCTCCGTGGCTCGCCGGCGGCGGCGGTTCAGTAGGGCCCAGTGACTATTGGATGGGAAGCAAGTGGGTGAATCGAGCCCACACCGAACCAACCCAAACCAAGCCCTAAAACAGGTCCTTTAGCTTGGATTCGAGGTGGGTTCCCTCTTCCTCTTGTTTATTGATAGTTCGATGAAATTCATTGATTATTAATTATAGTTCGTTCAAATTGAATTCGACCTGATTATCATTGATTTGAGGAATAAAGTTTACGAGAAAGTTTATTGAAAATATATCGATTATTACAAGTTTAGGGAAAAGTTTATCGATTATTGGAAGTTTATTGAAAATATATCGATTATTGCAAGTTTAGGGAAAACTTTATCGATTATTGGAAGTTTTTTGAAAATATATCGATTATTGCAAGTTTAGGGAAAAGTTTATCCATTATTAGAAGTTTATTGAAAATATATCGATTATTGCAAGTTTAGGGAAAAGTTTATCGATTATTGGAAGTTCATTGAAAATATATCGATTATTGCAAGTTTATAGAAAGTTTATTGATTATTGAAAGTTTATTGAAAGTATATTGATTATCAAAAATTTATTAAAAGTCCATTGATTATCAATAATTAAGGAATTGTCAAGTAAACTGAAAGATGCCTAATGTATATATAGGTTGTTTGTACAGAACAAGAGTTTATCAATTATATGTATCTGTTTGTAGTGAATGCATAGAAACGATAACGTTAATGGGTTTGGTGACTGTATATGGATTAACGATAAATGATATCGTTACTCGGCAACTTTTATATGAATGTACTCTGCTTGAAATTTTATAACGATTATGACTTTATAGTGATGGGTATGGTTTATATGTATAAAGATTGATTTAACGATACCTCCTCTGCTTATGGTGCTTATATGCTTAACGATATTATTTATATGTTCATAAGTCAGGAAGCTTGAACAGAGGAAATTGAAAAGTAAATCAAATGATTGCATCGATTACAAACGTGTGGGTTGCGTTATAATTGGGGAACCGGTTGATGATATAAACTCCTGACGTGATTATACGTGCTTTGTGAAATCCTTTTCCCCTGAATTAATGAATGCATGGGATGACATTGGTTTCAAAGTGTTTCTAAATATTTATCGGTTGCTTGTTTTAATTGACAAGTCGTTGGTCACGAAATAATCTTAAATCTTCGGACTGCTCAATTGATTGAGGCAGACGGCCAGTTAACAGGTCTAGGAATTCTTTTAAGAAAGGACTTAAGTAGTAAGGATCCGATTATGTCGTATGCATTATTATGGTCGACTTAGGCAACACAGTATCCTTTATTAAAGTTGTCATAAGAGATTCAAGGTTCAATGTTCATTGTTCTGCCAGAAGGCAGAAATTCAAGGTTCAATGTTCATTATTCTGCCAGAAAGCAGAAATTCAAGGTTCAATGTTCATTGTTCTGCCAGAAGACAGAAATTCAAGTTCAGGGATTCATTGTTCTGCCAGAAGGCAGAGATTCAAGTTCAGTGATGCATTGTCTGCCAAAAGGCAGAAATTCAAAGTTCAGTAATTCAATATTCCACCAGAAAGCAGGGAATGCAAAGTTCAGTGATTTAGTGATCCAAAGTTCAAAGTTTCATAGTTCAGCTAGTAGGCATAAGTTTCAAAGTTTAATGTCTCATAGTCCAGTCAATAGAAAGAAAATCCAAAGTCCATATGTCCTATAGTACTGCCAACAGGCAGTAGAATCAAAGTCATACGTTATAAGCCTGTCAACTGGTAGAAAAACCAGGTCAAGGGGACTCCCAGTGCATATAATGGTTTATAGAACGGGATACTTTTAATACACGAACGTGTGATTTACAGCAGAGTCTAGTGAAGTTCTATGTTCAATGTGCAGTGTTTAATATTCAATGTTCATTGTGTACTATTCATAGATTTTACGAATTCATAGTTCATACGAATCCAATGTTCAATGGCCAATGATCAAGGTACAATGTCTGATATTTAATGTTCATTGTTTATTGTTCAATGTGCAATGTTAACATTCAATGCGTTTTAATGACTCCTTACGTCCTAGATTATTTGAAATGAAACAAGCTTCAAGGACGTAATACCATGTGTATAAAGTTTAGCAATTGGTCCAAATACTATTGCTCTTGCATATGGTTTGCATACGTTGCAAGGTAAGTGAATTTCTTCAAAGGGAAGGAACCACAAATGACCTTTGTAAATATTATTGTACTTTAAGTATTGGTTGAGAGGGGGGGTTATCCACCGAGCGATTGTTGCTCATTCCCATCTCTTATTGTTGTTCCCTTCCCAGGTTTATGAAATATCAGGTAAAAGTCTCTCCAAGTGAGCCGAAATGGAGTCATTGCTGTCCTAAGAATAAAATGGTGTGTTCGTATGCGAGCTGCAAGTTGTATTGTGATGTATGGTTTATTGTTATGTAATTTAAGTCCTTGTGTGCATGTGTTGCATATCATCTAGAGTCACTCCGTACGGTCATGTGAACCGCTCATCGTTTAGCTAAGGTTGTTTATAGTTGGGATGTAACCCTAATACTCCAGACGTGTGGTCCGTGGAGTTGTACTTTTATTGTTCCATTGTTTTAGCATTGAGCTGCGCTGGTTGATATGCTCCGGGCGGGTGGTCCGTAGAGCCGTGAACTCTGGCGGCTAGCTGTTAAGTTGGTTTATTATTGCGTTTAATTGCAGGGAATTTAATGTCAGGCTTTAAGCCTGGGAAACGGTCAGTTTTCAGAGGAAATTCTGTCCATTTCGTCCCAAAATTTTAAGAAAAGAAAACAAAGTACAACGTTAACACTCCTAACCTAGGGTTGGGGGCGTTACAATAGGGCCCATTGTCATTCCTTTGTCGTAAAACGACTCCCAAAGCATAATCATTTGCATCACACATCCCTTTAAAGGGAAGCTCCTAATCCGGGGTTTACATCACCTAAGCTGAAATCAAGGCATCTTTTAACTTGTGGCAAGCACTAAAGTATTCTTCATTGAAGTCAAAAGCCACATCCTTGACAGGTAATTAGGTGAGAGATTTTGTAATTTCTGAAAAATATTTTATGAATCATGGTAAAAACCAACATGTTTAAGAAAACTCATCAAAACCCTTCATAGAATTTGGTGATAGTAACTTCTTATTGACCTCCACATTTGCTTCGTCAACTTCAATGCCTTTGTTACAAATAATGTGTCTTAGGACAACCCCTTTTTGTACCATAAAATAACGCTTCTCTCAATTCAAGACCAAATACACTTCCTCATATATTTGCAATACTTTGGACAAATTATTCAAGAAATGGTCAAAAGATGTATCCACAAAAAAAATCATCCATGAACACTTTCATAATGTCCTCAATGAGTCAGAGAAAATGGTCATCATTCAACATTGAAAGGTGATAGAGGCATTACATAGCCCAAATGGCATCTTTCTATACGCAAATGTCACATATGAAGAAGTAAATATAGTCTTTTCTTGATCACTAGGGTGGATAGGGATTTGAAAAAACCCTGAATACCCATTTAGGTCGCAAAAATAGGAGTTTTCGGCCAACCTTTCAATCATTGGGTCAATAAAGGAAAGGAAAAGATGGTCCTTGTGAGTAGCCTTATTCAACTTCCTAGAGTTAATACACATTTTCCAACCTGTGATTGTCCTAGTAGGAATCAACTCATTATTCTTATTCTTAACAACCATTATCTCCCCTTTATTAGACACAACATAGATCGTGCTTACCCACTTACTATTGGATATAGGATAGATAATGTTGTCCTTAACCAATTTCAAAATTTTCTTTTCGACCACCTCTTTCATGTTAGGATTCAACTTTCTTTGGTGTTCAATTGACGGCTCATGGTCATCTTTCATTAAAATGCGATGCATGCACATAAAAGGATGAATTCCTTTAAGATTATCAATAGTATACCCTATGGCTTTGCAATGCAATGTAAGTACTCTAAGTAAAGAGTCAATTAGAGATGCGCTTATGTTTAAAGAGTCAATTTGAGAAGCACTTAAGTTTGCATTAACAATCACCTGATATTTAGAATTAGGGAAAGAAGTTCATACCTCAAAGAAGAAGAGAGATGTTTCAATTCTACCTCGGGGGCTTGTTTTACATCAAAAAAGCACTTATCATCAATCACTAGCTCTTCCATCTTGGCAAGAGGAGGTGGAACTTGTAGAGAGGCTTCCAAGAATTGAGCACACATTGTGACTTTGGGATTCTCATTCTTAGAAGTACCATGATTCAACATATAATGCTCAAGAGGCTTCCCTTACCAAGTTATCTATCACATCAATTCTATGACACTCATTAAAAATAGAAAAGAATTTAGAATCCTTAAACAAATTAAACTCCACCTGATCATCATCTCCCACATCAAATAACAGTTTAGCATTTTTCGTATCAATAAGGCACCTGGCAATGGCCAAGAAAGGCTTCCCAAGAATGATGGGGATGCGCGTATCCTCTTCTATCTCAAGGATCACAAAGTCAACTAGCATATACAAATCTTTTACCTAAATGGGGACGTCCTCTAAAACACCCATGGGGTATTTCACAGAACGGTCTGCCAATTGTAAGGAGATGGTAGTGGGTCTCATTTCTCCTACGCCCAACTTCTCATGCATAGAAAAGGGCATCAAGCTCCCACTTGAGCCCAAGTCACACAATGTTCGATTAAGGCACACATTTCATATCAAGCAAGGGATGAAAGAACTAGCGAGATCCTTAAGATTAGCGGGAAGCTTATTTTGGATCGCAACACTACACTATTCAGTCAATGCCACAGTCTTATGCTCTTTAGCTGTCTTTTCTTTGCTAAAATCTCTTTCAAAAACTTAGCATATGAATGCATTTGAGAAAAGGTATCAGTGAATGGGCATTAATATAGAATTTCTTTAAGACCTCTACAACTACCTAAATTGCAAACCAAGCTTAGCCTTAACCATTCTTTGATGGAAAGGCAAAGGCAGAGTATACAGTTTTGAGGTAGTTTGTTTAGGATCCTTAGGAACCTCATTAGCATCTTTCATAGCATCATCATTCATGTCATGAGAGGGGCTAGACGCCTCTTTTTCAATAACAACATTATCACACAAGTTCACATCACTGCTAACTCCTTTGGCCCCTCAAGTTATTTACCCCCTCTTAAAATCATGTTATTATATTGCTCCCTAAGGTTAAGTTCAAATTTATTAGGAAGTCTACCAGATGATGTAGTTGAAGAGCTAACTTGTTGGGTAACTTGAGCTTCTAACATTTTATTATGAGTGGTCAGTATGTCAACCTTAGAGGCTAATTACTTAATTTGCTCATCTTGCTTTTGTTATACCATAATTGTACTCTTCATCATGGCCTCTAAGTTAGATTTTTTGAGAGCTTGTTGTGGAAAGGGAGGCCTTTGAAACCTAGAGGATGGTCTAACATTCATTTAGGGCATAGTAGGAGGGTTAGACTTATATGAGAAAGTTGGATGATTCCTCC
Source organism: Carnegiea gigantea (assembly GCA_029747015.1). NCBI lineage: Eukaryota > Viridiplantae > Streptophyta > Magnoliopsida > Caryophyllales > Cactaceae > Carnegiea > Carnegiea gigantea. The sequence goes on along the minus strand of JAKOGI010000857.1, from coordinate 24,916 downwards.
AATCCGGATTGTAGATATTAAAAAACGGGTCATTGGTCGATCTCAGGTTGTAGTTGCTAATATAATTGACTTAGTCACTAGTGTCTTGAGCAAAAGTACTTTCAAATTGGCAATTTATTGTCAAGTGGTTAACAAAACCACAAATTTCACATGGAGGCGGGAGGGGCACTTAAACTTACAGCATTCACATTCAAACGACCCGATCTTTGAGTCATAGCATGTACTTTAGTAAAAAGTAAAGTAAGATCATCAACTTCTAAACTACGTCCAACCCTTTTGGGTTGGTCTCCTTCATTGAACTATTGATGGTTGTTAAGAGCTATCTCATCGATCAAGTTATAGGCTTCGTCCTCTATCTAGGTGTCTTCCGCCACCGCATCTATGTTAGACCGTACTCATTGAGTGACTCCATTGTAGACATCTATTTTTGGGGTCCATGGTGAGCGCACAATTACTACAAATCCTTGAACTGCTCCTAAGTCTCATAGAGCATCCCATCTTCCCTCTAAGCAAAGGTAGTAATTTGATTACTCCAGGTTGTCATCTGCTGGGTAGGAAGAATCTGACAAGAAATGTCCTAGTGAGCTCCTCCTAAGTAGTGATTGACCCCAGAGGCAATGAATAGAGCCACGTTTGTGCTGTATCCTTGAGTGAAAAAGAAAATCGAAAAAGGATTGCGTCGGTAGAGACTCCATTGATTCTCAAATTATCACACACCTCTAAAAAGACCGAAAGGTGTAGATTGGGATCTTCCATTGAGGCACCAGCAAGTCATGCTTATTACACCATGGAGATGAGGGTCGGCTTAAGCTTACAGTTATGAGCTTCCACATTAGAACAGGTAATACTTGATGTGATGCCTTGGACTTCCAGGGTAATGGAATCCCAGAGTGTCCTTTTTTTATTTCCCTCACTCTACCTGCCATCTTATGGGAGGTCATATGAGCCTTGTGCTTTTGCTTCTCTAACCTTTGATCTTCCTCCTTAAAAGAAAAGTTCTCTTTATCTCAGGATCGGGTTTGTATGGGAACATACTTTGCATAAAAAGGGACAGATCTTGCAAGCACCAACACAAACCCTACCGTAGCAAGTCAAACATTAAAAAGAAAAGTGCTTAGTCAATCTTCTAAGGACTAACTCGATTTAATTAATTGGTCCTCGACAACGGTACCAAAAACTTAACATGCACTGCTAGCGTATGGGTGTTGTAGTCTAGATTAAAATACCATCCACATAGACCAATGTAATCTATCAAATTTTATCCTTCTAAAATACTACGTGAAATAAGTATTCAGTTGGATTTTTTGTCTACATTGGATGACCATTATGTAAAAAAAATTGGGAATTCAATCAAGAAAAAGCATCTAGGAATTTGTTTTGCCTTGCAATGAGTTAGACCCTCGAGTTGAGCATGTGTTTTTCTCTAGTTTGAATGATTCAAAGGATAATAATCAAATATAATTCAATTTTTCTCTTGAAATAAACCGAATTATTTAAACTAATCCAAATACTATTCATTCAAAGGTTCTTATGTTAGGCTAAGTTATAGATCTTGATTGCCAACTTACCTCGCAACATGAAATTCTCTTTCAAGAACTACCAAGTTAAGCCTAATCTTGCTAATGTAATAGTGGGTTTCTCCTTTTGGTGTTTCACCTAATTATCTATGCATATGTTCTCAAATTGGCCAAAATCACTCATATCCAATCAAGCACAAGACAGATAGAATCAAATTAAATAAGATTAAGAATAATTTGATAGAATTAGAAATCCAATATCAATGTTTTGGCTAGTAAATCCCTAGACTAAAGAAAACTACCCACTCATAATTAAAACTAGATCAAAATAGTTCAAATTAAAGATTAACCTAACTAGAACAAATCAAAAAAGAGGTCAAGAAGTAAGATAAAAGTATGCTTAGAACCAATGAAGATCTGTTCAACAATCTTGCAATCTTTAAGTCTCCACTTGCAAGAGTCTTTCCTTGATTCTTCTCTTGCTCCAAAATGATTAGAATGGATGAAATTTGAGTGAGATGAGAGATAGAGTGGGGAGAGATGCCCTTTCTTTTAGTCGATAAATCCATAGAAATAGCAGAACTCGAGCAATCTTAACCACACAATGAAGGAAAGATGAAGAGTTCATCAGTTTGGGAGGCACCATGGTCCATGGTGACCACTATGGTCCGAGCATGGTCCCTGCTGAACCAGCTTTCTCTTTTTCTTCTTACTCCCATGGGCATCAGAGCTGGAGGGAACCTCTGTGGTGAGTCAAATTGCCTTCATTTGAGAGTTAATGCTAGGTCAAAAAGGTCTCAAAATATGTAAAACACATCAAAGTAACATACCAAAGCATAAAATGGGAATATGGGCACTAATCAACCACTAAAGCACTCAATCCCCTAAGAAATGGTAGCAAATGACCTACAATGATGTGCATTTTCAACAATTATTATAGCTTCCTACTCCTAGTTTGTGTAGAATTCCAAAACAGTAATTACATTTGCAAATAGACAATAACAAACAACCTATATGGGATTTGAACCCACATATTCGTGAATTATGACACGCGCTCTACCTTTGAGCCAATAGGCTAGGAACATGAAGTTGGAATACAATATATAATTAACCTAATTTGAATGAATACTATTCATCAATATTCAAATATTTAGATTCAAGAAGTCCCTTAATAATTCTGACAAATAAAATCACTAACTAAAACAACAACCTTAGATTCCATATTCCCTGATTATGGAAGCTTATGTCAGATTCAGACACTAGCCAATAGTATTTTGTAAGTTGCTTCTGAAATTGAAACCCCTATAATATTTAGAACTCAACATCCTTAATTAAGGCTTAAACGATATCCAAGACTCATACATGATGCAAGCTTACACTCAGCACAAGGAATTCAATATATCAGCCAGAAAACTAGCAGTATGTGAGAATCATCCACACATATATCCTTAAGAAGGATAGGGGATAAATATAATGGCACGATCACATGTCTGATTGGGCTGAAAATTAACGAATGACAATTTTCAATGTGGGCAATTAAATCAATCAAACAAAACTACAGAAAAATAAAATAAAATTCTAAGCATCACATGATTTTAACATTAATTAATTCAAAATAATGCTTAACAATAAGATTGTAATTCAATGTGAAACTGTATTTGAACCGCAGAAGTTAAAATGGACAAGAACATAAAAAAAAGACCCGTATTCACTTACAGTTACATCCGATCTCCAAAGCTGTCGACTAGGTGCTTCTAAGCTATGAGTCAACAATGGTGGGTTCAAGTTACTTGTGATACGCCGTTAAGTGCACAGGGACAGGCCTTAAGGGAAGAGAGACAGAGGGGGAGAGAGAGAGCGCACTAGCTTGAGAAATGAAAAAATGATCCCAGTCTCAAAGACCCTTGATTTCCAGCCTCATCATTGCACGTGAATCAGTCAAAAAAGTTGTTTTAATATGAGTTGTACATTTAAGATCTCATGAACCTGATTGAGACGTCTCAAGATAACAAAGGATCTCATTTTAAAGGGGGGATCTCGTTAGAACGCTTCTCATGGATACAACCCTCCTCTAACCAAGACTAGTTCACCACAAATGTCAGCTAGACCTCGACCACCTCCCTCATCTGTATGCGAGTTCTCCTTTCCAGCTGAAGGACTTACTTTGATCAAGCCTTTCCAATTTCCACCTTACTCATTGTCATGAATTAAGTGATTTTCCGCTCCCTCCTATCTTATTTCACTCGACATTTTCTTACTTCTCTCAGTCAAACTTTTCTATTTCTTTCTTGTGAAAATTTAGATTATCCATGCCTTGCCACTCTGTGCTCCAATCTCCTACCTAAAAGAGTAAGTAGATAGCTAATTTAAGTACTAGTACTATCCGGTTGAACTTGATGGAAGATTTCCGAAGTAGGAGTACAGGGAGTACTAAGAGTCAACTTGATCCTCGTTTTTGTGAACCTATCAGCAAGGAAGAGATCAAAGAGTCCCTAAGAAAGATGACAAATGGGAAGGTAGAGGGACCAGACTAGATTTCGGTGGAAGTGTGAAAGTGTTTGGGTAAAGAGGAATTGAAGTGGCTAGCAGAGCTTTTCAATGTTATTTTTAGGACTGCTAAGATACCAAGAGAATGGAGGTTTAGTACAGTCATCCCATTGTATAAGAACAAAGGTGATATTCAGGATTGTAATAATTGTAGGGGTATAAAGTTGTTGAGTCACATCATGAAATTGTGGGAGAGGGTGATTGAGAAAAGTTTGCGGAAGGATATCTTGATAATAGAGAACCAATTTGATTTTATGCCTAGCAGGTCGACCACAGAGGTGATTTACCTTCTTAGAAGGCTCACGTGATTGTACAGAGATAGAAAGGTAGAGCTTCATATGGTGTTCATTGACCTGAAAAAGACATATGATAGAATCCCGCGTGAGGTGTTATGGAGATGCTTGGAAAAGAAAAGAGTGCCGCCGGTGTACATTAGACTTACTAAGGATATGTATGAGAGAGGTAGGACGAGTGTTAGGACGCCAGGAGGGGTTACCAACGACTTCTACATTGGTATGGGCCTGCATCAGGGTTCCGCTTTAAACCCTTTTCTTTTCACCCTAACCATGAATGAACTTACATAAGGAATTCAAAATGAGTTACCCTGGTGTATGTTATTCGCATGACATTATTCTTGTTGATAAGACCAGGGAGGGAGTTAATGGAAAACTAGAGCGATGGAAACATACACTAGAATCTAGAGGCTTTAGAATTAGTAGATCGAAAACTGAATACCTTCATTGCTGTTTTAGTGGAAGGGAAGATGCGAGAGGAGAAGTCACCATTGAGGGGATGCAGATACCAAAGGTCGAGAAGTTTAAATATCTAGCCTCGATCATGCATCATGAAGGGGACATTGACGAAAATATTAGCCATCGCATAAAAGTGGGCTGGCAAAAATGGAATTATCCTTCAGGTGTGCTGTACGACAAAAGAATACCTGTAGGACTAAAAGGTAAAGTTTATCATATGGTAGTTAGACCTACTGTGTTATATGGATCAGATTGTTGCCCAAAAAAAAGATTCAGGTTCAAAGGCTAATGGTAGCAGAGATGAGGATAATTAGATGGATGTGTGGTTGTACGAGAATGGATAGAATTAATAATGGAGTGATCAGAGACTTAGTTAAAGTGGCCTCCATCGAGGATAAGTTGAGAGAAATAAGACTCAGATAGTTTGGCTATGTGAAAAGAAGGAGTACGAACGCTCTAGTGAGGAGACGTGAGAGAATTAACATCCCAAGGGATAAAAGAGGGAAGGGACGACCAAAGAAGAGTTTGGACGAGGTAATTAGAGATGACTTGAAAGTTGTAGGGTTAACGGAGGACATGGTTCAGGATAGGAGACTATGGCGGGATAGGATTAAGATCTTAGATCGCAGAGAGTTAGCCTCGTAGTTGGTCACTCGATTGCAGTAGAGTGAGTTTGGTTGTGGTTTTTTCGTATGTTATATTTGCATGCAGGTAATTCATGCGTCTGGGAAGAGACATTGTTTGCCTACTTCTGGTTGTTAAGGTACAGTATTTCCCTCTACATTGTTACACTCATGGTTACATAGTTACTGTCACCTAATTTTTTTGTATTTTTTCGTACTTCTTAATTCATTCCCTGCGAATTATCCTTAGTTTTTTTCCATAAAATGATTTTACAAAATCCTTCTTCTATAAAATATTTTTACAAAATCTGGTTTTTATAGGTTTTTTAGAATCAACCTCTTTACTGGCAAAATTATCGGTAGAGATAAGGTTGTCTACGTCTGGATCTTTCCAAACCCTATAAAAGTGGGATCCATACTAAAAATTATTATTGTTATTGTTGTACCATCCGGTTGAAATTTACACGTCATTTAATTAGTTTCTTACCATGGGCTCCGTGTTTTTTATCCGCGGCGGGGGCCGAGGGGAGGGGAGGGGAGGGGAGGGGTTTACGTGCTGAAAATTCAGGGTGAACAACATCATTTTCCCTGTCTCCGCTTCGTTGCAAGCGGCGGAGCATGGAGCTGGAGTCGCCTTCACCTTCTGGAACATCCCAATTTCCCCAGAGCCAAAGGCGACATCAGAAACTCAAAAAACCCTCATGGAGCCGAATCTCAGGCGCAATCAAAGGCAGGACCTGCCCAATCTGCCTCTCCCACATCGCCGCCCACCGCCCCGCCGTCATCGCCCCCTGCTTCCACGCCTATTGCCTCGCCTGCCTTCTCCGGTGGACCAATTACAAGCGAACCTGCCCTCTCTGCAACTCCCACTTCGACTCCTACTTCACCTCCCACTCCTTCCCCTCTTCTCGAACTTTCCAGAGGCATCGGCTGCTCCCTCTTCGTCCCCCTTCTGATCATTCTCCTGGGAGGAGAGAGAGTGATTCTACTCCCATGGAAGTTGTGGGGTGGGTAATTGGTTTCGTTCATCATTTAGAAGTGTTAGATTTGTGGGTTTGAGTTGATTCTGCTTTTCATGATTGTATGTGTGCTTGACTGGGATTTTGGTTGTAGGGTTCTTAGAAGGACGAGGGAGGAGATTAATGCGGCAAATCGGCGGTCCAGGCCAATGCCTCGTCGAAGGTCATTTCTACGATTAGGTTCTCTTAGTTCTGAGGAGATTGCAGAAAGGATTCTTCAGTGGCGAGCGAGGTGACTATACTGATATTTCTAATGTTGTGTTTCTTGGAGTGATTATGGACTGTTTTGCTTTTAGTAATTTATGCTATTCAGCTAATAGATACTAAGAATTTTTTTTTGGGGGGGGGGGGGGCGCGCAAATAATGGCTTTGACAAAGTAAGCTTTGTTGGAATTTTGATGGGCTTGTCTTGAAATTGGTTCTGTTCCCGTTGAAGCAATGATCAATTGCAGCAGCATAAAAGCCAACTTAGGAGAGTTTAGGTAAGTTTGCAAAAGGTTTAGGCGTATGATGTGAAAGCAATGAATTCAATAAAATTAGATTCTAAACAAAGAGCATGGTTCATTGGTTTTGGGTGCGGAAAATGCTTCAAATGTAGACTGCAGGTTGGATGGGTTTATGCTGTATCTTTGTCTGTTGCTTTACCATTAAAATTGAGGAGCTGCAGAGCATTGCTGTCGTGGGTTTTTTTTTTTTTTTTGGGGGGGGGGGGATTTGCGTGTTTGTAGTCTCTGGTTGGAACTTGGATGGGAAGTTTTCACTATTTGCTCTTTCTCATGTGATAGTTCGTTTTAGCATTTTTGGTGGCCGGTTGGCTTAGCATCCAATGCAACATTGAAAGGGCCTCAAGCTGAAACATAATATTGTCACTCAACGACCTAAAATTAGTTAACAAATGTTCTGTGCCTTTGTTGTTGTTTTTTTATTAAAAAAATTCCTTCAATTTTTTTGGTTTTAGTTATGGTGTTTTATTACACTTTCAAAAGGATTACGGTTGTTCATTAAATACTTACCTTTAGGCCGATAATAGATTTATGCAACCAGCCAACCACACATTATTCCATGGTTGTTTGGCTGATATCTTATATTAGATAACCTTGTCTGTGGCTTTAGCTCATATGGCATTGGACGTTAAGTCATCTATGAAACAAGTTTCACTTTAATCATTTTGCTGCTATTCTTATGTTCTGACTTATGCCCAAACAAAGTTTCCTCGATCCATCTGCACTTTTTTGTTTTCCCTTTTTGGGGAGGGGGGTAGAGGGGATTGTGTGTTAGTGTCATTAACATCGATATGATAATATCATTCTGCTCTACTAATTGAATATGTGTTTTTTGTTGATCATGGCAGCATATACAGACTTGGTTTACAGGCAGTTCCCTTTGAAAACAGGAATCCTTCAGACCCGGTATCAAACATTTCTTGTTATGTCTTAAAAATTGTCTTCACTTGCTTTGCCTTCTCCTTGTTATGAACATGTTTGTATTGCAGGAATGTGCTGGCCCTTTAATGTTGTGTGTCTTTATTCCTTCATACAAATCTGTTCATGTTTTCAAATCGTTACACGAATGTTTAAACCCCTTGTGTCATGAGCCATATGTAGTTCTGTGTAGGTGATCCATGCACCTAAATAATCATCTGAAGTATAAATTGCATTTAATTTGCATGAGTAGTCAACTGTGGTATTGTACCATGATCTATCATTACCTGGGATTTTGGTAACTATGCCTTCTCATATCCAGTGTCAGATGCACAGCTTTGACTTGAATAATGACCTTGGATATGAGGATTCTTTTCTAATTTTTTTAAATAGAAGGGATTAGAGTCCGTATCAGCTGCATAAAAAATGCTCCTGCAAGTTTGCCCATAAACGACCTCATACAAAGACGATTACTTCAAATGTAAATGATGGCATGGCGGGGTATCCTAGAGTTGTGAAACCTTTTAGGGGGAAATCAGAAATTTGTAGAGGACTTATAGATGAGTTATGGGGCAAAATTGGCAATAAACTTCTAAAAATAGTCAAAAATGCCATTGAAAATTTTTTTCTACCTACCGTTGCCGCTAAACTAGATTATTAGTGTTAATATTACCACTCATCTTGGAAAGGTTTGTCAAAAGTCTCAATGGGACTTTCATTGGCTTTATTCCCAAGGAAGATGGCGCTCAGGACATTAAAGACTATCAACCAATCAGCTTAGTTAACTGCATGTACAAGCTTTTATCAAAGATGTTGCTCACTAGATTGAGAGTTACCATTGGTAGTATGATCTCAGGTAACCATAATGCTTTTGTAGGCGGCCGTCAGATGCTGCCTTGATCCCTGAAGAGCTTGTCGACATATCAAGCAAAGAACTCCCGTATCAAGCAGAGAAGACGGAGTGTCATATGTAAACTTGATGTCGAGAAGGCCTATGATCCGGCGAACTGGGAGTTTTTTCTTTACATCTTAAGGGGAATGGGATAAATGGTTAGGATGGATATCTTCGTGCATCTCTGCCATCTCTTTTGCTGTGTTAGTTAATGACTTCCCAACTGACTTCTTTTTTGCTTCGAGAGGTCTTCGTAGGGGCGATCTCATTTCACCCCTTATTTTCATCTTTGTCATGGAAGTCTTAAGTAGAATGTCGTGTTCTGCTCCCCAAGCAGGTTTTATTGCTAGCTTTTCTGTTCTTATTCGGTTCGCTTGGAAATTTCTCACCTCCTTTATGACACAATTATACTTTGTGACAATGAGTGTGAGCAGATTATTAATCTTCGTTGCATCCTTGTGTGGTTTGAGGTCGTTTCTGGATTGAGAGTCAATCTGAATAAGTCCTCTATCTTGCCTATGCGGGAAGTGGATAATGCCCATGTACTCAAGCAAGTATTTTGGGTTGTGGTTTGAACTCAGTTCCCTCCCCTTACCTTGGACTTTCCCTTTGGTGCTAAATTCAAAGATAAGTCAATTTGGGAACCAGTTATTGAGCAATGAGCAATTCCATAAAAGACTTTCTGGCTTGGAAAGCCAAGTATATCACTAAAGGGGGTAGATTGACTTTCATCAAAAGCTTCCTCTCTAGCATTCCCACCTACTTCCTTTCTCTTTTTTCCATTCCTTGTTTAGTGGCAAACAAGCTAGAAGCTATTCAGAGAAGCTTCCTCTGGGGGTCTTTTGGGGATGATTTCAAGTTTCATTTGGTTAAATGAAACATTGTGAAGCAACCTTTTCCTAGAGGCGGCTTAGGCATTAGATACTTGACCGCGTTTAATGAGGCCCTCCTTAGCAAGTGGTTATGGAGGTTTATGAATGAGATAGAGAAGCTGTGGAGAACTGTGATCAAGGCCAAGTACGAAGTGGAGGGTATTAATTCGGTTCCAAGCAAAGGTAGTGGCACTTACGGTGTTGGTTTATGGAAGTTTATTACTAGAGGTTGGGAAAGATTCTTCTCTCACTTTTCTTTCGAGGTGGGTGATGGCTCTTCCATCTTCTTCTGTCATCACAATTGGTGCAATGGAGTTCTTTTGAGGGATCGTTTTCCTTCACTCTGCCCTTGCGGAGCATAGGGATGCATGAGTCTCCGATTATTTGGAGCACAACTCTTCTTCATCTGTTTGGTCAACCTTTTTTGTTCGTGATGTATTCCCAGATGATTATAGTGTGGCTCAGGCTTTAGCATGCTTGACGGGGTGCTTCTTATTGGCTTCTCTTTTGACATGGTTAGGTGGAGCATGCTTGACGGGGTGCTTCTTATTGGCTTCTCTTTTGACATGGTTAGGTGGAACCTCAATGCCTTAGGAAAATTCACCGTGAAATCTTACTTCCTCCACCTCCCCATCTCAGTGAGCAATTCGATGTCTTCTCCTTATGTTTGTGGTTTCCCATGGAATATTATTTAAAAGTCTTCTGCGCCTTCAAAGGTTCTATTTTTTTTTTAAAAAAATATGGGAAGCTTCTTGAGGTAAGATTTTAACTTGTGATAACTTACAAAAAAGGGGTCAAAATTTTGGTCATTATGTGCTTATGTTCAAATTTGAGTTAGAAACCACAGACCACTTGCTTCTTCGTTGCCAATTTGCCGGAATAGGGATGGCAGTGGGGAGGGATCCCTGCCCCCGTCGGGGCCCTGCCTTGCATTGGGGAAAAATTCCTATCCCTAGTGGGGATGGGGACGGAGATGGGGATAGAAATAAATCCTCGAGCGGGAATGGGGATGGGGACAGGGCGAAAATTTACCCCATCCTCGTCCCCGCTTTTCCGTTAGGGGAAATATCCGTGTCCCCATCCCCATCCCCATCCCCATCCCCATCCCTGTTTTTCCACCCTCGATTAGGGAAAAATCTCCATCCTTGCCCTCACATATTAATTTAAAATTACGTATGAGCCCTTTATTTGTGAATGTAATACTTAGGTTATATCAGTAAATTAAGCTGAAAAAAATCCTAGTTTGTATGACCTTGTTTTGTGTAATTTGTGCATTGTTAGACTTATTGATGTAGGACGTTCTAAAAGCAATTCCCACAAAGGGAAATAATTGATATAGGACGCTCTAAGAGCAATTCCCGCACGAGAAAATTCACACAAGAATTCTCAAATATTCAATACTTGAATTCAATTTAGGTCTACCTCCCAAATACATAAGTGAGAGTTTAAATAGAAAAAGGGCCTAAACATTAAGGAAACTAAAAGATAACGTAATCAAAAAGATATTGTTCCTTGCTAAAAAAGATAATTAAAGATATTCTACTATTAAAAAATAATTCCTAAATTTCTAAGCTTTTATATTCCGCGGTACTGCATCATTCTCCCCCCATCGGAAAAGAACTCGACTCGAACGAGTTGGCGTGAGGGTACCAGAAGTGCAAGATCCCAGGTGCGAAAGTCATTCACAGAAATACACGATCATCAAATCATAGGCGGCTTGTCCATGCACGAAAGAGATGCACAAACTACCATGAAGGTGCCGCAAACTCAGCCAATGTCAGTATGTGGATATGGAAAAGGAGGTAGCTTTGGGGCTCCACATGTAGAATCACTCAAAGGAAGGCAAGGAGGCTCAAAAGTACCTCGATGAACGGTTAGATCTTCCACATTGAAATTATGACTAATACCCAAATTGTCAGGTCAATCAAGCACATAAGCATTAGATCCTAACTTCTTGATAAGCGGGTAAGGATCCATGGCTCGAGCGAAGAGCTTTTTCTGGAAGTGCTTGGGTAATGATTCAGGTTGAACACAAGTCATAACAAAATCACCCACCTCAAAATAAGTGTCCCTACGATGCTCATCAACTGAAAGCTTAGAACTATCATTACTCATTGCAATTGTAGAATGAACCTCAGCATGCAAATCATGAATATGCTGGGCAAATGTGGAGGCAGCTTTGAAGACTCGAGCATCAGGAGGGGGGGAATAAGGTCAGAGGAGGTGCGATCGGAATATCCATTGTTGATCTCAGAAGGACTCTTGCTAGTTAATTGGTTGTAGTTCCTCAGTGTCTCGAAGGGTTTATGATGAAGGAGAGAGATGGTTCCCTTGATTGGAGGTAAAATGTAGGAAGTTAGAGGTGAGGACGAGGTCAATGAAGGCTTTGGGATTGAGGGAGAAAGCAACTGTTTAGGCCGACAAGGGGGGTGTGATGTTCTTGTTCTCAAACTTAAAGGTGTAGGTGTTGTCCCTACCATGATGAGTGACATTTCGATCATATAGCCAAGGTGGACCTAACAAAATGTGAGCAACATCCATGGGCATAACATCGCATACGATCTCGTCCTTGTGACTTCCAATATTAATTGGGACCTTACATCTATGGGGGACCATAAGGCTGGTCTTGTCGACCTAAGCTACCTTAAAAGGATGAAGGTGGGGCTCAACTGTTAAGTTACAGCGCTTAATAGTAGACTGATCTACCACATTCATGGTGCTTCCACCATCTATGACCACTTTTATCGAAGTGTTGCCACATTTAGCAAGAGTATGAAAGATGATGGCACGCTTCCACTCATGACTTAAAGCGGGTTTGGAGAAGAGACACCTAACAACACCAAGATGAGAATTACCGAAAAGGAGAATGTTTTCTACCTCTACGAGATTCTCATAACTCCCCTCAGCTTTCACAATCTCATCCTCACACTAAACTGGCTTATGTTCTAAGGCAAGGGTGCGATGAGGACACTCAGAAGCATAATGATCTCTCACACGACAACTATAATATTGCATGACATTATCAGCGGGGGTACAGGAAGCACTAGCAGTAGCACTGGCAGACAAGGGTGGTTTAGAGGGGACTGGAAGACTAGAGGTTTTTGTATTAGAAGCACTCGTCGAAAATTGTAGTGCCTTAGAGGCCAGTTGGGTGGGAGGCCTAGTCGGGAGGGTGGGAGCTCGTACAGGTTTATTGAGTATTTCAACTTCTAACGCTTTATGATAGGCCTCATCTAGTGTGAAAGGAGAAGATAAAGTCACATATCGTCTAAGATCGGTTCGTAGGCCACGAATAAATCGGGCTATAGTAATGGGCGGGTCTTCCACCAACTCACAACGTTGAATCAACTCCTCAAAGTTATTAATATAGTCTGACACACAAGAACTAGACTGCTGAAGATCAAGCATTTGGTCCACCAGGTGAGCTCTATGAAAAGAAGGTAGATACTTCTCTTTCAACCTATCCTTCATAATTGCCCATTGGGTGATGGTTGGTTGTTGCATATGCTCAAGGTGAGTGGTTAGTATCTGCCAAAACTTCCTAGCAGGACCCACAAGTTTCATTTTAGCACAACTAACACACTCAATATCAAACATCTCATACCAGTCAAAGTAATTCTCCGTAGCAACTATCCAGTCAGAAAAAGTGGTAGCATCTATCTTTCTATCAAAAGAAGGTACATCGACTTTCACCTTTCGAGTAATATCGGAGTAACCCTCGTGAACACTTCTACGGTCAGTTTCAAGGTTTGCATGCCTAGGCTCCTTATGGTTACCCGTTCTCCTGTCATCTCTAGGGTTGTCAAATTGACGATTCCTATGGCCCCCATGGTCATGCCTGAAGCTACTCCCCTGCCTTTGCACTCTAGGGTTAGATGGAGTCGCTGGTTCCGGTTCTCTCTCATTAAGTTCATTTGTTCGACTTGACTTATAAACGACCCATTGACGACGATCATCCCCCCCCCCAACAAGTAGTTCAGGGGAAAATTGGGGTGGGGTTTGAGGTTGGTCAAGTATGGGTAACTTTTCAAATGCTCGAGTAAATTTGTCAATCTTGGTCTCGAACGGGTCAAACCTAGCATTTTGATGGTCAAGCCTTTCAGATAGGGTATCAATCTGGAATTGGTAAGGCTGTTTGGGTGAGGTTGACGTGGTGGATGCAACCAAGAATGAAAGATGTAAGTGCTGAGATGAAACGAAATTGCAATAGTAACGATAGCAATAAAATACACACACACCACAGAGCACAAAAGTTTGATATGGATTATTGATAAGACTCAAACTAAGCATGGAATTAGCAGCAAGGAAAAATCGGGATCTAAGCAAACACTCAAAGACCCAAACAATCAGGAATTAGGCTAATTTTACTTATAGAGAATCAAACTCTTATCAAAGTAAATCGAGATCCCTGTACCTTTTAGCGGCTTCCGAGTAATGGTTTAGGCTCCATACCTTCTGCAACTGCAGAACTGAATCAAGCGTTGGTGGAGATAAGTGGTCCGTCAAGTGTAGATTGACCCCCTCCTTGAACACTTCTCGGCAGCACTAACAGCACAGCAGCACAGGTACTGCAGCAAGAGGGGAAGAATCGCAGCAGCACAATGAGCAAGCCAACAGTGACTGGAGGCGAGCCACCGTACACGATTTCTGGCAAGAAGAGGGGCTAGCAGCGGCAGGATGACCTGAGCAATAGGATTCCGGTCTCTTCTGTCGAAGATCGATGGTTCAAAACCCGACGGCAAGGACTGTTGCGCAACCTACGCTTTCGTGGGTTGTAAAGACCGGATTCATGGTCAAAACGAAGGGTATCCCGTTGATAGATTTGGGGCTTTTGGTCGTAGCTAAGTGAGTAACACAGGAGTGAAATCAATTTTGGATAAGCGTGGGGGATCGATCGCGAATTTGGAGGTCTAGGGTTTCGGGTATTTAGGGAATTCGAAAATCAGGCTCGAATTTGGGGCTCCTAGGTTTCCGACTAGCGGTTGGGGTCGGTGGGTGTGTGGTGGTGGTCGTCGCTGGTGGTGATTGGCTGGTTTTGGGTGGCAAGACCGAAGACAGCAGCCGCAGTTAGGGTTTCTGGGTTGCTGATTTTCTTTTTTTTTTTGTGGCATGAACGAGAAAGGGGAAAAAAAAAGGAAAGCGAAAGTAGCAAGGCCAGCGCACAGATCACAGGCTCTGATATGAAGTTAATGTAGGATGCTCTAAGAGCAATTCCTACGAAGGGGAACAATTGATGTAGGATGCTCAAAGAGTAATTCCCACACGAGAAAATTCACACAAGAATTTTCAAATATTCAATACTTTAATTCAATTCAAGTCTACCTCCCAAATACATAACTGAGAGTTTAAATAGAAAAAAGACATAAAACATTAAGGAAACTAAAAGATAGCGTAGTCAAAAGATATTGTTCCTTGCTAAAAAAGATAATGAAAAGATATTCTACTATTAAAAGATAATTCCTAAATTCCTAAACTTTTATATTCCGTGATACTGCATCACTTATGTTGTATGGACTTGTTAAATTGTAATTTAGGTTAAATTGTAAACTTTAATGAAGTTTGTTAGACTTATGTTGCATGTAGCCTACATGAGCTTATTGTACAATTAATTGAGCTATGGTTTAGGGATGGCAAATTGGACTTTCATTCAAGACATGTAATATAACTATCACAAAGGAGGGAAAAAAATAGTGGGTAAAAATCACCGTTGGGAGCCCGACGGGGATTAGATTCCCGCTGGGGATGGGGACGGATGGGAATTTTTTCCCTGCAATGGGGAACGGGGTGGGGACGGGGGCAGGGATCTTAGCGGGGGGGGGGGGGCGGGGAATATGCCCCCTGTCCCCAACCCGGCCTGTTGCCATCCCTACGCCAGAAACCTTTAGGGTTTAGTGTGGTGGTGTTTGGGTCTTCATTGGCGGTGTCTAGCACAGTGAGACATCAACTTTTGGCTTGGGAAGGTTTTTTTGAAAGGAAGGCTAAACATAGTGTTCCGTTCCGAGTAATCTCGCATCCCATCTTTTGGATTTTATGAACTGAAAGAAATAGGAGGGTTTTTGAGGGGTTTGAAACTTCGCTTGAGTGGTTAAAGGATAGTTGGCTCAAGATTTTTTTTTTGGGGGGAAGGAGGAGGTCTTTTGTTTCTCTTCGATTGATATTGTCGACTTTGTGGATGGTCTTTTCTTGGGGCTATCATTAGCTTGTATGGATGCTTTGGCAGCATCCTTTCCTCTCTTGTACTTGGCATCCTATCGTGTCCTATCCTCTTTTGTTTATGATATATATTATTTTCCTTATTAAAAAAATATTGCCACTTGTCTTATTTTTGCGTTATATTTTGACATTTTAGTTGAAAGCAAATGCCAAAAAAAAAAAAAAAATTTGTGAAAAGGGGCCGGATGAAGGAGGGAAAATTAATTCCAGCAAAGCTAGCCTTTTCCTTCCCTTCATACAACAGCTAGGGTTCTAATAAAACCCTAGAATTGAAATTGAGCAACAATTACTGATCAAATAGCAAAATTGTTTGGGTTTTTGTTCATTTGCTATTTTCAATCAAAACAAACCCTAAAATGTCTTGTTCTGTTCCGTGAAGCCCTTTTAAAGCTTGCATATCATGCCTATGTTTCTCGGATTGTGTAAGATATTGTAATTGTGGCCCGAGGTGTGAGATTGGAGGTTCTGAGATTCTGACTAGCATAATTAGGAAAAATCTACTGAGAAGGTTTACGAGATGACAAAGATATGAAATACTTGGTGGTTGTGAACATTTTGAATGGATTGGCGATTCACTTTGTGACTAAGTGATATCCATGGTTGTGGCACTAACGTTGAAGAATGAATCATTTCTTCATGAAGTTAAGGCATTGCATAAGGTCAAAACAGGAAGAGAAGTTGACAAACAAGAGTTGAAGAGGCTGAAGGAAATGAATGCTAAGCTTAAGGTAGAAGTACATAGTTATCAAATGAGGGAGAGGCTTCTAATGTGGGGTTGTGTTGTTTCTTTCTGCTATTAGGGTGGGAGGGAAATGAAATTCATTTTCTTGAATAAAGATGTTGTAGGTTTGGTAGTGAACATGTTGGGGGTAGTTTAGCTATGATTAGAGGGGACAAAAGGGGTTGGGGTTTGGAGTTGTTTTTGGGTAGGGAAATGACTTAGAAGCAATTGTAAAGCAATGCAAATGAATAACATTGTAATTGTATGATTGAAACTGTTTAAATGAAATGAGACAACAGTTTGCAAGCTGCGCTTTGATGTAGATAGTAGTGTTGACATTGAAGAATTTGGTGGTTGTGCTACAGCCTCAAAAGATACCCCTAACTTGATTGAATTTCTTAACATGTACATCCATGTACATATCCCTCAAAAGGAACACTTGGTTCAGCAAAAATGTACATTTATGTACATAAACCCTAAAATCAACGCCTAACTTCAAACATCAAGAACGTAAGTACATCCTATATCCCCCAAAATAATCACAACTGGACAAAAACCAACTATTTAGGGCTCATTGATCTAGCACCGCAGAAGCCTTTTTAGGGAAGAGAAGTTCCCTCATTCTCCTACTCCTCTTAACTGGTTGTGGAGACTTTGAGGAGGAGGATCTACTTGGGGTTGTTGAGGCTGTGAAAATGAGGATCCAGGACATGGATTTTGCTGCAGGGGTCTTGATGTAGTTAACTTGTGCAATATCACCTTACCTTGATGCTTACGGTAGGGACTGAAGCTCTTTTAGACTGGCTAGTCGATCCCGAGTCTTTGGCTCAGAGAATGTATTTACCCTTTGATTTATCACATGCCACAAGAGGGGCCTGATTTTGACTCTGTATATAAACCCCAAAATGAATACCTGCAAACATCAAAAACAGAAGTACATCATATATCCTCCAAAATAATCACAACCAGAGAAAAACTAACAACTATATAGTGCTCATTGATCTAGGACCACCTAAATCTCCTTAGAGAAGAGAACCCTCAATGTCCTACTCCTCCTAACTGGCTGTTGAGGCTTTGAGGAGGGGGATCTAGGACCTGGTTGGGCCTGTTGGCGCTATGAAGATGGGGATCCTGTCTTGATATAGTTAACTTGGGCAATCTCACCTTGACCTTGATGCTTAGGGCAGGGAATGAAGCTCTTTTAGATTGCCTAGTGTGTCATGAGTCTTTGGCAGAGAGAGGTGTTTTGTGCATAGTTGCCTGGAATGTGGTACGCTCCAGTACGGGGACAGATTTGGGCACGTGATTCGACGCCTTAGTGGAGAAGCTGGTATGCGAGGGTTGTTATTAGTACATCTATTCGTCTAATTCAAAACTTCACATATCATAGAGACTCATAAAATGATTCTAAAGGGTTCTCTCTCTTCCCCCCCGGGGGACAACAGTTTCACATTAATCCTTATTTCTTTGTCTCTTACTCTCTCTTCTTCTTGTTTTGCTTTATCAAAAACTTGCTCATTCATGACAACCTCAAAAATCCTTCCATTTTCTTCAAAATTTGGCGTATGAATCACGAAAATATGCAATACCATTGTGGTGGGAGATGGGTTTGCCGAATTTGCTATATTTGGGGAATTGGTATGCTAAAGTATCGCGTTCTCGTTCGCACGAATCAGTTCGCGATACATTGGGGGGTTGAGAGAATCCGGTAAGTATGGTTTTGTGTTTACCCTTTGATTTATCACCTGCCACAATAGGGGCCTGATTTTGTCTATGATGTTGGGAGACCTTGAAAACAGCATGGGAAAATTAAACTCAAGTTACGGAAAAAAAGAAGATTAAAAATCACACATGGGCTGATATATGAGTCACCTTTGCTCGGGATGTAGATGAGACAGGGCATATGTGGGTACCTCATGAGTGTTCGATTGATAGGGAGCCTGATTTAAAAAAGGCCAAATCAATATTGAATTGCATATCTGAATTGCATCTCCGGGCAACTTCGATAACAGATGTAGGTACCTTTGGTTGGGAACTTATAGGGAGGGATAGATAGCAGCTTCTGTTTGTGGCTGGGGATTGAGGTCAGGGCCAACACCTGAAGTTGAAGCACCACCTGAAGATGACTCACCCTTTTTCCTTTTAATCTAGCGGGTTTTGACCTTAAGCCTATACTGACTTAATCTGGATTACTCACATTAAGCCTTTACTTTAAACATATCATATGAAATATAGAAATGAGAGTGGATTATTGACCTTTATTCATGTCTTCATATTATGGCCTTCACTACATTTTGCTTCAGTGCATTTTCCTTCCAAGTTTACTAACCTTTTTAACCTTCTTCCCTGTGGTATCCCTTTGTTCAAGCTTCCTTTTGGATGCCAGAAAATCTTTTTTCTTTGGTGGAAAATATGGGGTAGTTGGTGGTTCAACAGGAGCTTTAGCCCACATATCATCATAAGTAACCTTAAGTACTTTGTGTTGTAGCAGTTTTGAATAATTTTAAGGGTTCAATCTCTCATCCCTCATGACTGCCAAAGCATGATAACAGGGTATCCAATTTAGCCTTCAAGCCTTGCAAGTTCAAATCCACAACGAAGGACTCAATCCCATGGATGACACCATATAAGCTAGAGATGGGAAAAGCTGACCCGACACGATTACCGACCTGAAACCGACACGAAGTTAAGTGGGTTTGGGTATAAATTTTCGACCCGTTTAATTAAATGGGTTGACACGTTCAACCCGTTTAATTAAATGGGTTAGGTTCAGGTCGAGATTCTCAACACGAAAAAGTACCTTTTTAACCCGTTTAATTAAATAAGTTAAATAAGTTAACTCAATTTTCATTTTTTATTTATCCATTTACTTTTTATTAGATAATTAAAAATATAAAAATTTTTAGAAATTGTGAATTATGACGAATTTGGGGAATTTCAAAGAGTAATTATTTAATGTAATATGTAAACTTAATTTTTAACACTGTAATTGCGTATTAGTTAAAAATATTAAATGCGTAAATAGTCAATTAAGCGACTAAACTTGATTTGTTTATCTTAAACGGGTTAAGCGGGTCCACCTGTTTAAAAATTTAATGGGTACAGGTCAAGATTTTTCAACCCGTTTAATAAACGGGTTAAGTTTAGGTTGAGGAATTATCAATCTGTTTAAGTTCGACACGAACACGAATCCGACCCGATACAACCTATTACCCAGCTCTAATATAAGCTATTTGCTGTCCTCATTGCCTGCCACCACCTGGCCTTAGTTTTCCCCTTGTTTACCTTAGTAATTATCATAGGGGTAATAGCTTGCTTTAACCCCGCAGCCCGCTCTTTCCTATCAACAATTCTTTATATTATTTTGTTGTAAATCTCCTTTAACATGGATATAATGGGTCTGAACCTAGCTTGAATTATTGTGCCATTGAATATCTTAGATATATTGTTATTCACAAAGTCACATCTTGCATTTGTGTTGAAATGTAGCCTAGAAAAATGCCTTGGATCTTTCTGTTTTTAACCAGCCCCATGCATCTCAATCATCCATTTCTTTCATGTGTTTCAAAATGGACGTCATTGCTAGACTTAGCAATCTTCCAAAATGCTTCCCTATACTGCGAACTCTTCCATTTGGCCCTTAGGTTAGCATAGATAGGCCTTGCACATAGTGTGTGCTTATGCCATAACTTTTTGACACTCTTAACAAGGTCCTATCACAATCAATTAATCATAAGCAAATGTGCTAACAAAAACAAAAAAAGAAAATGAAAAGGAAAAAAATTATGTGTCTGCTAGTATCTTCGGTTGGTTTGATATGAACGTTCATCCATAACCGTTTCCAAGGGCAAGTCATACCCCAGCAGCATGTCTCAATACTCTTTACTTCTAACAATACCCCAAGCTATGAGAGTATGAGGTACATTTGATTGTTGGCATCTCTATCAACAATCACCAAAATTTGTCTTGGTAAAGTCATAGCTCCTTCAGTAAACATCCATCTAGAGATATAATCTTTCTACGCCCATCTAGGAAGCCAGTTTCTTAAGGCACAAATGCAAATATACGACATCTTGAAGACATATTGATCCTCATATTTATTTATTTATTTATTTATTTATTTAGTTTTTTGACTTCTGATCTTAACACTGATTTTTCTTATACATCTCATAAGTCATAACCATAATCTTTAAGCTGTTTAAATTGCTCCTTATAGTCTCCAATCACTTACCTTATAGCCATGGGCTAGCCCTAATACACATTGACATGGTGGTATTGTAATTGTGCTGTTTCTTCACCATAGTCTTCAGATCTATATCTCCGAAGGCTTTCATATAGTTCTTAGCCATTCAAGTGCTTGTCATTTGCCTTTTTCCTTTCTTAAAATCAAAAGCTGCCTAAGTATGCTTATAGAGCATGGTGTTGACTTTAACAATTTGACACCCAAAGCCGCCTCTTACATCCATCTCTCAAGCAATGACACTGTATCCTAGTGGGATAACCATTTGAAATTCTTGTAATTGTTGATTGCCTCTTTAGGCTTCCTCTTATCGTTAAATAATATTTCTGGAACCAGGTCTACATTCTAGTCACTACTGTTATCTTGGATCCCTAGTCTGTGTCCTTTTTAGTTTAATAATGTTCTCCCCTTTCCTTTTTAGTTTAATAGTGTTCTCCCCTTTCCCCTTATCACCTTCACATTCAGATTCACTCTCACTGCTCAGCATTATCAGAGCCCAATCCTATTGCTTTTTTTTTCACCTACCTCCCCTGAGCTATTGCTAGTCCCCTTCCCTTGGACAACTCCTTCAGTCTGAGCATTGCCTAACGCTAAGTTTGTGTTCAGTTCCTCCTTCCGTGACTTTTTTTGTCTTTTCTGACCCTTTAAGTTATTCATCATCATCGTCATCCTCACTCACCAAACTCATCATTAGATGTATTTGAGTCATCAAATTCATCCTTAAGAAAGTAGTCCTCTGATTTTCAACATCTTCCACATTATACTGATCATCATATCATATGCGTCAGTGTGCTCCACAAATAAATTAACATGAGGATGTCTCTCACACAATGCCATCAAACTCTCTAATATTGTCATCATTTTGAATTTCAACTAAACTTTCCTCAAATAGCACATCTTTCCTCAAATAGCACATTTGGCTTCCTAAAGTATATTGTTTTAAGCCTCTTTACTGTATAACCTAATTCAACTATGCCATTCTTGATGTCTTCAACACTCATATAATCAAGATACATTTTCACATCAGTCAACCCCCCTGCAGCATACAGAAAGAAAGGCTCATTCTCAAAATGTCTCCCATGATAAACATGTAAGTATGCAGTCTTGCAATCATTATCTCCCATTCTGCATATTATAAGTGAAATCAGGAAATTAAGCCCCATTCAAAACACAAAAAAGGAGAAAACAGAGCATTAGGATTTTTAACCCTTCTAAATTCACCAATAAATCTTCAAAAACCAAGTCACGCATCTAATTAAGTTGAAATTTAGCTTCTATGTCAACTAACAAACAGCAACATACCAAAACAACAACATTTCAAACAACAATTACGGCCACATTTGTAAACTTTCAACTTAAAAACCTTAGAACTTAGCTGCTGATGAAAAGGTTGGTCTTTGACACTAAGCGCCTAAACTTAGCAATTTTTGCTGCGATCTTCACAGGCGAACTTAACACTTGTAGATTTTTAAGGTTTTCCTCTTGTTCTAGAAAAAAAGAAGTGAGGAATGTAACATGAATGAGGGTTCAGGCTTCGGTTGGGAGGGAAGGTGTAGTGGCTCGGGAGTTTTGTCCTTTTCCCTTGATTTTCGTAACGTTTTTAATTATTTGACCCAAGTCAAATTTAGTTCTTTATTATTTGACTGGGATTAGGAGTGGCCTACTTAATCCAACTAAACATGTTCAGCTGCATAGCTAGGTACTGAAAATTTTAAAATTTTTAATTACATTTTTTACTTTCTTAAAAAGTTAAATGGCATTTTTGGCCAAGAACTCACTTCTAGATGCTTTTAAATTTTTAAACAAGTCTTCAAATTTGTATTTGAGTGCTAGATTGTGTAGACAAATCCAAAACCTATTGGAGCTTTGAAACTTTTAGTTGAACTTGAGAACGTTTAGATGAACTAGTCCAATATGCGCCCTGAATTTTTGATAGGGGATCTACTTACACGTTATAAGATAAACTGAACTGATAGTATGTGATTTGAAGTATTGCTTTTGATATGCCCTTAATACCAGTTTTCCTGATAGTATGTGATTTTAAGTATAGCTTTTGATATTCCTGGCTGTATCTGCTGAATCCTTGTGCAATGTTTGTAGGAAATTTTATGCTGCTTCTTGCTACTGGCTTCGTCATCTTGTGGACTCAGACAATAAAATGCTCTTTGATTTCCAATAATTGCTGGTGCAAATTTGTGAGCTCATCATTGTTTTTCAAAATTTCAGAACATGGCAATGGGCACTGGTCGCAAAGAGCAAATATTGCAAAGAATAGAGCCATGGATCCGAAGGGAGTTACAGGCTATACTTCACGACCCAGATCCAACTATAATTGTTCATGTGGCAACATCATTGTATCTATCAAGCATTGAGAAGAAGCCAAGGCTTTCTGAATCTGATGATACTTTGCTTGTGCCATTACGACCATTTTTACATGAATGGACGACTACCTTCTGGCATGAGCTTAGGTATGCAAATAATTGTATTCCATAAATTTTTATGAATTTATGCACCTGAAATTTGGTTGAATGTCATACTTCATCTACTGTATGCTGATTTGTAGAACCTGGTATCTGCTCTGAGTCGATTCCCTTGAAGGTCATCTGCTTATGTTACTACCGTATGTTTGTTGTCCATATTACCTGAATGCTTTACAAGCTTCTGTTATTTTGGTTGATTGATTTTCAAGAGATTAAGAGGCCATTGAACCCTTTTCTACTTTCCATTTTCCACTATAAGAGTTTGAACAGATATGGTGGTATGATCTTGACTGCATCATGAAAAATGTCAAGAATTTCTGGAGGCGTAGTGAAAATATAGTTGTAGTCCAGCATGTTGGTGGAAATGTCTTCACGTGTACGTTCTTGATTTATTCCTGTTGACAAGTTTGTTCTTTTCAGATGTTTTGCAGGGAGTCCCTATACGATGGAGACTTATGATGACGTGGTTGAATACAGGAAATTGGATTAGTTGGCTAAAGGCATGAGTCACTGTTATGGCAAAACTGTAGCCACCACAAGAAGATTTTCACTGTGGAACCCTGCAGCTGGGTTCTGGGGACGTCCATAAGAACAACCTTGCAACTGTGGAGACCTCAATTGGACCCCATGTTATCAATGTATTGTCAGGAGTTGACTGGTTTCTTTAATCTGATTCTGGTCTCTGGGCCATTTGAGGGGTTAAAGTTGGGCCTCTACAGCAGAAAAGAACACATGGCATTCCTGTTGAGCTGTCTTTGTGAAAGACATACTAGATACTGCAAGTGAACACCTGGTGATTAAACATTTGAGATTCTCTCTTGGCCATGGTCCTTGTGTAATGTACTGTAAAAGGAGGCATGGCAAAACTCAACCAACCAATCCCAGCTCGATGCACATGAAATTCAGCCAGCCAGTTTTGACCATTACTCAAATTCAGTCGATCCATGCTGAACCAGCCGGAATGTACCTGGCAGGCAGTTGATTGCATTTTTCAGTTAAGCTTGTTGGACAAACTGGCAACAATCCAAAAATATGACCGCAACATGCACTTACCCAAAATAGGCCTTACGGCTACTTGATATCAAGTTAAACAAAATTCAATTGATCCATTTGTCAAGATTGAGCAGGTACTGTTGTGCATTTTCTGTTGGCATTCATCACTAGATTCACCTTCAGCTTCAAGTTCACGGGATTCTTTGTTGTATTGTTGATTTTAGACTACATTTACGTCCTTTTTATTGTGATTTTAACAGCAGAGCTCTACACCTGATATTAGCGTCTATGGGGAAAAGGCATGGAAATGCTACAATAAACATACTTCGGTGCTGCAGTTCTGACTGTCAGCTTCAGTTATTTTTTGTTGAATGGATTCCCTCCTGTTTGCATTATGCGTTTACAGTATCCCATCCAGCCATCCGCCCCCGTTCTGTCCTAACATTTTATTTTTCCGAAGTAGGAAAGCCAGCCTTTCTGATACATAAAAAGTGAGATCATTGCCAAAGCTCCATTCATGCAGCCCCAATACATATATATATATATATATATATATATATATATATATATAATATATAATATATATATATATATATATATATATATATATATATATATATATATAT